>PVIA01008684.1:0-69127 GCA_004024845.1 Tonatia bakeri
GGGGGGGGGGGGCACCTGGAAAGCAGGAACAGTGCCTGGGGCTTAACAGAACTAAATTACATGGTGAGCAAAACACTATCTTTTAGTTCAGTATCCCCAACAGCAAGGGCATCAGAGACTTCTGAACAAAGCCTTAACTTGTCAACCGCATGACCAAGTGGGTGCTGCTGGGCAGCCCTTTGCACCCTTGTGCTTCGGGCCTCGTCCGGCCCTAACCAGGCACTCCACTTCCTCAGGTGCCAGCTGGTCGGTGCTGCCACAGGTGGCACTCACCCGGGGCCCGGGGCCCAGGGCCCCTGCCTCCTGGAGCACGCCTGCTCGAGAGGCACTGTCTGGACAGGTGGCTGACACGTCATTGAGCCAGGAAAGCCGCTTTCCCCTGGGACGGATTAACAACCCACTGCCTGGACCAGCAGAAAACGGAGCCCTTCCAGACGGGAACTAGCTCTTCACCGAGCTCTCCGTGGGGCTCACGGACTTGAAATCTGTGTGACCGCTGCCTCTGTCACTCGGAGTGCTTCCCTTTCTTAATTCAAACACACTCGTCCCAAGTACTGCAAACAATGAAGGCACAGGAGGCCTTTACCAAATAACACACTCTCTTGCTTTCCCCACACACGATGACGGACAGGACCAGAGGGTTTAACGCCAGGGCACTTGACATTCAGTGGCCACTTGCACAGCTCGGTGTGTTTGGCTAAGTCGTCGGGGCGGAACGCCACCGCTCTACCAACTGATCTTCACCGGGAGGCACTCCTCACCGCAGCAGAAAGAGGCTTGTCCTGCTTTTCAGGGAAGGATGGGCCTCGCCCAAAGGGAAGGTGCGGCCTGTGCACAGTCCTAGACCGGATACGGCCTTACCTGAATCCACCCGCTCCACTCCAGTCTCTGCTTCGAAGCCCCGCCCTGACCCAACCCCCAGCACTCCTTCCGCTCCTCCGGGTTCCAGGCTTCGCAGTCAGCTGCCCGCACCGTTCTAACTGGAGGCCAGGCCTTGTCCAGGCCGAAGCCCCCACAGCAGGCCCCATTCACACACACACCAACCTACCGTTCCCCAGGACAGACCAGTGGTGGCGCCGGCCCCGCCCAGCCCTGGCCCTCCTGCTCTCCACATTCCCAAGGTCAGGGGGACATGCAGGCTGGGGCCATGCCAGGGCCGGAGGAGGAGAGTGTGGGCCGGTCAAAACAAGCCCAGACATACTCACGGGGTCCGTCAGCATGGCCCGGCAGTGGGATGCCAGGGCCAGGAAGGCCAGCAGGTTGAACAGAATCCCATTGATGACACTGTACACGTAGTCTCGGGACGGAATCAGCATGACGAAGAGGACCACAAACTCCGCGTAGAGGACCAGAAACCAGGTGACGATGGCACAGGCGATGCCGCAGCCATCGCGGATGAACCACATGGTTCCCGCAGGACCAGGGTAGGGAGGCGGGACGCACTTCTCCGGCTGGAGGTACACTGGCTTCCGCTCAATGTCTCGGAAGTGGTGGGTCGGGATGAGCATCGTAGGCTATTCTGTCCATACTGGCATCTGCAAGACAGGAGACCCAGACTTGGTGTTGTCTTGTCATCAAGCAGATACGACAAAGTGACCTTTCCAAAGTGAACTTCCTGCAGAAACGCTGCACAGACCTCTCTTCATTTAAAATGTGAGTCCCCTCCCCCAGTGCGAACTTAGACTTAAGCGGGTGGGTCACGTGACAGACAACAAAGGCGAGGCTTCGAAGGGCACAGGCCTTGCCCAAGGTCGGCCAAGGGCAGCAGCACACACACGCCCACTCAGAGGGGACCGGAACCAGGTCTCCCCGTCCACTAGGGATCTACGGCCGACAGTGTCTCAGTGGGTGTGTTCAAAGTGGGGCCTAAAAGGCAAGGGGCAGGTGCGCACCAGGCCCCCTGGGAAAACTGTCCCCAGCAGTGACGCCGCTGCCTGCACAGCAAGGACGAGCCCGGAGACCGGTGCAGAGGCTCTGTGGGGTTCAGGGGACGAGGAGGAGGGCAGTGGACAGCCAGGGCTCGCCTTACGCTGCGGCCATTAAGACATTCTACCTTACTGCACTGCACCAGCCAGTGATAAAGGCGGAACAGCCACCAGGACAGGAACATTCCTGAAACAAGCCAGGCTCGTTAGCCCTGCGGTCAAAACAGTTTCTCTTCCAGGGCTCAGAGGCCGCGTTCTGTCAGGTGGTTGGCGGGGCACAGTGCAGGAACGCTGAAGGTCCAGTCCGAAGATGTTCCCCACCACCTGGCCTGTGTCTCCCCGGCTGTGAGAACAACCCATCCCCCCCAACCCTGCGCCGTCTTCGTGGGGCTGGCATGGGGGAGTCGGAGGTGCTTGGGATGCACGCTGCAGACACCGACTGCACGCACGCACTCTCTCCAGGGAAGACCCCTCCCTGTGGGAACAAGTGTCAGCAACGCCCCCTCGCCTCCGAGCATGGCAGCTCGGTCTCTGGAGACGGCAATGAAGCGACAACGGGCCAGTCACCACCGTCCACCCGTCCACAGCACACTCTGTGAGACACGTGCATGCCAATTTCCCTCCTGTTTCTCCATCGCAAACTCTACGCCTGCTGGGTCACTGACCAGGTTTCTCAGTTAGAAACCACAAAGGCTCTGGTTCACTTCCAGAGGGAGGTGCCCTCGGAGAGCCACAGTAAGTGACCCCTCAGGCTTCTGAAAACTCGAGTCACCTCGCGGTCACTGTAAAGCAGCACTGGCCACGTGCGTTCTTCTGCACCATGTGCGAGCTTTCCATGCTTGCAGTTGGCTGTCTCCACCTTCTGCTCAACCTTCCTTTTCCCTCCACTGCCCTCCACGGAGAGAGCACCCTGACTGCTGTGGCTCCGTGGGTTGGGCATCGTTCTGTAACCCAAAGCGTCGCCGGTTTGATCCCTGGTCAGGGCACAAGTCTGGGTTGTGGGCGAGGTCCCTGATCAGGGGCATGAGAGAGGCAACCGATAGTTTCCCTTCCCCATTGTCTGTCTCTCTTTCTCTCTCCCTTCCCCTCTCAAAATAAATATATAAAATCTTAAAAAAAAAAAAAAAACTAAAGAGAGCATTTTGATTGGCTACAGTACAGTCATGAAAAAGTGAGGTGTGTCCAGAGAGCTGAGAGGGCAGGGCAGTGACTACCACCGAAATGACAGACAGGCTGGAGTCAAGAGCCGCACACACGGATCGTCGAAGAGCGAGGCCCGGGCCCTTCTCCCAGGGGCACAGAGTGAGCGGTTCGAAGGTGCACAGGCACGTGCCCTGTCTGAAGGAGACACGCCGACTCGACAAATACTCTGAGCGACTAACACTCGCTGTGCGCCCGGTGTGGGGAGCTGTGGACACGAAGGCACGACCGTGCAGAGTGACCAGCCCAAGCAGAGCAAAAGCGGCCGCTCCCCATGCCCACCGACCAGAGCCTTCTAAATAAGCAAACTCTGACTCCACAGGACAGCAGCAAACAGCGTCACCAGGGGCGACCCAGGGGCACTGAAAGGTGCAGGGACGCCTTCTGAAGCACCAGACAGGACAGCAGATAGCAGACCAGGGACATCTGGACCTTGACCCACGCCCAGTAAATTCTAAGATTCTAAGCTCTGTGCAAGCAACACCAAACAAACGAAGGTGGACTGCCAGGAAATCCCAATGATTCGAAAGCTGACCGCACACAGCTCGATGTTTCGACCCCACCAGAGGCAACCATTCTCGGGTTGTCCTGCTGCCACTCACACCTGCATGCACACTGCCCGTGTTCTCCCAATCACTGCACCAGCTCGAGATCAACCCAGTTCTGCTGGACTGCAGCTGTGCCGGTCAGTTATGGGGCAGGCGGCTCTGTCTGCTGCCGCACTGCAGTGGCAGCATTGAGAAGTTCCGATGGAGCCCTGTGGCCAGTCAGCCCACAGCACTGTGCTCCCCGGTACCCTGCAGAGTCTGCCGCCCCAGGGCCAAGGCCACTGGCACCCACCAAATAGAGGGTGGGGCACGAGGAGACTTACAGCTGTTCGTGTGGAAAGTAACACAACAGCTAACTTCATGAGAACACAAGAACACTCTCTGTTTTGGGTACTCACAGCTGTAAACCTACCGGTACCCCACCCTGTAAATGACGGAGGTCCATCCGACCCAACCCCTGCTTCCCCGCAGGACAGCGCAGTGTGACAGAGACAGTCAGTTTCCACCCACATCAGCCCACCCACCGCGGTGGCAGCATAACCACCTGTCACTGCAGCCTAGGCATCATCTCCCCCTGACCCTGTGCTCCGTGAAACCACTCTTAGTGATGACAGATGGTGTGGTTTTCGGAAATGGGGGCTCGCGGATCGTGCAGTCAAGGGCGACGCTCGCGTTCGGATGTGTGCAGTCAGGGCCGGCAGTCGCTCGTTCTTGATCGCAAGAAGACGGCGCGCGACTATCCTGGAGTTACATTCCAGTCTCGTGCTTCTGCGGACAAGGAGGCCCTTCCGTGCCAGCGAATCTCCAGGTAACCAGCTGCTTCCTGTCTTAAGTACAACACCCCGTCCATTTCCTTGGAAGGATTAGGAGTCGTTACCAGGAACACCAATTACTGGAGTGAGTTAGGTAACGATGTCCTAGGGGCACGGGATTCACTGGCCTTGCCACTTGCCGCCCACTTGCCGCCCGCTCGCTCGCCTGTTCAGACCGTTACACCTGCGGCATCTCCCGCCTCCGGTTCTTCACTTCCTGCCTCCACTCCTGACTGCTGTCCTTTCCGTGCCTACCGCTACCGAGCCTCCCCACGTCCTCTCGGTGTGCTTAGCTGACTGGCTGCAGGCTGTAAGAGCAGGTCAAAGGGAGCCCCGGCAGACCTGTCTGTACAAGAAGGGGTCTTGTTCTAGGCAGCAGGAGGCCGATCGGTTGCTGCTGGCTGGACGCCCCGTCTTTTCCTTAGCCCGGTGCCGGGCACCTGGTCGCCACTCACCACGTGTTCATCGCACGGATGCGTGAGGCACGCGTGAGCTCTGTGAGCCCAGGCCCACCATGGGGAGGCCTCACCCGCTCACTCCCAGGGCTGGGGCCACACTCTGGAAGGCAGAGGAGCCCCCAGCAGGACCATGAAGTCGGTGGACTATGACTCCCACTCAGGAACCCAGAGTGCGCCCCCTTGAACAACGTGGGAAGGGGGTGGGGGGTGCGAGGAGCCCTGCTCCCCCATGATTGTGCACTGGTGCATGAGAACCTGAGACCGGCCAAGGGCACGCCGGGCAGAGCCTGATGCCAGGCATTGAACTGAGGGACGCCTTCCAACCCACACTGTCCAGAGTTTCAAAGTAATGGAAGTAGCTTTCCAGTGAGGATTTGTTTCTTGAATTAGCCAAATGAAAATCTGAGAAATGTTGGGGAAAAGACCCACCTTGGAACAAATTGTGCACATTCCCCTCACGCGGCCCCTGACAACAGAAAAGGCAAACACCCACCTCTTCTCCTTCCCCGTCCTGAATCAGGACAACACCGGCCCTCGGGGTGGGGTGGTCTTTGCCACTGACCCCGCCCCACAGAGTCCTGGCAGTTCCAGAACGCACGATGCCACTCCTGCCAGCCAGCCGGCCGGCCTGCTCCAGCTCCCCACACCGGGGCCCTTCCCCCCATTCTCTGCCCTGTTTCCTCTCCACTGTGTGTCTTCACTTCAATTCAGCTTGACTCACAAAGGCACTCACGGAGCAGGAAGGAATTGTGCAGGGGCCACATGCAGTGTGCACGCGCTGCCTGCCCCGCCAGAGCCCTGCCAGTCCTCTCTCCCAGCTCCCGTCCGGTAAGACCAGTCTTACTGGCTTTTCCCTGCCAACCTGCAAGTCCCAAGGGTGTGGCCTGGAGGCCTGGTGTCTGGCGGGAGCGCATGCCCAATCAGTGTTCCTTGAGTGAATGGGTACATGCACCAGTCAGACGCACCCCACACTGACCCTCAGGTTTCTGAGGAGCAGCACAACAGGGAGGCAAGCGTTCCTCCCAAAACAAATCACCACCCCCAACCCGGAAGTAAGATAAACAGCCTCCTCCAGGGCCAAGGCTCCAGAGGGGGCGGGATCCCTGCGGGGCAGGGAGCCAGGTGCGGCATAGCCAAGGGCAAGGCTGGGAGTGGGCCTGGCCGGGAGAGTGGGTGCTGGGTGGGCGGGCCCCTGTGAAATATCTGCACAGAGACTGGCTCCATCAACTCCAGACCGGGTGCAGTTCTTTTCCTTTGGCTCAGAGAACACAGACTACACAAGCGCTCGAAAGTAAACAAACAGAACAGAGAAATAAAGGCTTACCCTCACTGGGCCCTACTAGCCCAGTAGGAACCACGTAGCTGAAACTCAATTTCCCTAACCCTTAGCAGACGGCCCCAGCGCCCTGCGGCAGCAACCCTCGGAGAGGAGGCTTTTGACACAGGCCGGCCCGGCACCTCCCCAACGTGGGGTTCTCGCCCAAACTAGTTTTCACTGGTTAACTCAGTAAATGGCCACTCGAAAGGTCCACCGAGAGAGGACAGCATCTTTTCTGATATTCCTTCCCTGGTGCCCCCCTGACACTCGTCCTGACTTTGAGCGTATCAATAGCCTGCAGTTTGTGTCCTGTAGTCTTCAAACTTTTAGCGCTTCTGCCGTGTCCGAGTATTACAGTACTGAACCACAGGCCAGCCACACAGCTTCAAAGACGAATGAATGGGCCACACCCTGGAAGCTTCAAAAACGAATCTGACCAAGTAGAAAATTAATTTATTTGGGCTACATTTATCTTAATTTGTATAAGAATCGCAGGACTATACGTTTTATACCCATTTTAGAGGATTCTCAGAAAAAGAAAGAATGAACCATGAATCACTATGTTTGAAATATTTCACTGAAAAAAACAAAACACAAACAAAAACAGAATGAGTCACTAAACTTTTTCCAAAAGGTGTGGTCCAGTGGAAAGGCGCCCCATCTTCTGCGCCCCCCTTGCCAGCCACCAAAGCTGCCCAGACTCTTCTCTGGGAACTTTACGGCAGGGTTACACGCTTTCTCCCTCCTGCCCGCGGTCTCTGTCACGCTTAACCTCCAACAGAAAACTGTGAAAAGTCAAATACTGCACCCCAAACCAAACTCTACACCCATTTGAGCTTGCTGAGGGAACCAGGAAGTGGGAAGTTAAACTGCCTTCCTGCCTGGGAACTGGCCCCCTTCTCATAAAGCGCAGCTGTGTGCACACACAGCCTCCAACAACGGGCCTTCCTTTCGGAAAACCGGTCGGGATGCGGACTGGCAAGCAGTCCCCACACTTACTGCAACTGGCTACCGCCTCCCCGCACTCTAGAACTATTAGGAAAACACACACCCTCGTACAGGATGACCCGACACGTGCCACAGACACTGGGAGACCAGTGGGAACCAGCCCCCCCGTGGACGACACATTCTACTCTCCCTTTTTTATGGATGTGCTTTATCGTGTGTTGTGACAATGAGAAAAATTAATGAGACAACTTTAAAACAGGACCACGCATAAGAGTAATCAGTAAGAAATAACCACTGAGTCAGAAGTTTAGAGCGGGAAGGTACCTTAAAGACCTTGTAGTAGATTTTAGTCCAACTCTTGTTTTACAGAAGAGACAAAGTCCACTTTGTCTAAAACATTAGTTTTAGAGAAAACCAGCGGTGTGTCTGCAGGAGCGGGGACAGACCCCACCAGGAACTGTGTGCCCAGGAAGGCGGTGGGCACACAAGCAGCAGCTTGCAATCCTTGTAACAGCCCAGCTGGGCAGCTGCTGTTCGCCATGTGGGTGGATGGAGGGAGGTGCAGAGGTTCTGGTTCATACTCTCCAGGTCACACACAGGGAGGGCGCGGTAAAGCCAGGGTTCAAAGCCAGCTCTGCTGGTCCCACAGACCACCTCTGAGCACAGCACTTGGAGACCTCTTCCTCTCCCCCTCCCCCACCCTCTCTCTGCAAGACGGGGAGAGGAGGAATGACCAAGCAGGAAGCAGGAGTTCTACCTCCCACTCCCTCACACACCTGAGGGCCCTGGGGAGAAGCCAGTTTACCTTGGCTCTGCCTTCGTCTCTCAGGTGAGTGGGAAGGACCAGCTTGCTAAGCTGTGACTCTTCTTTAAGAACCCAGGACTCTAAGCAGACTTCCCTTCCACTAGCCACTGGGGGCCTGTAATGCCCACTTTTCTGGACCGTATTTCCACTGGGCTACCTGACGTCTTCCAAAGTCTGGTGCAGCCCATTCTATTGATGGGTGAAAAAAAATGAAGCTCCCGCAGTCAACTGGTCTTCCCAAAAATGTTTGGAGAGGCGGTGACCTTCCTTGCTAGGTCCAGTGAATGAGTCTACTAGTTGCCCCTAGCGCCATCTCCCACACTGACTCCTCCTTCCCGGGGTCTGCAACCCGGCAGGGGACTGTTATGAAGGCGATAGCACAGTACGGACGTCGCCGCCCAATCCGTGTGTGTCAAGGAGTGGGATACCGTCACAGTGTGGGGACCCTCTGCGATCAAGGGCACGGCGCCACCCGACACTGGACTGCTTTCCGGCCTCTGCCAGGGCAGCTCCCGAGACGGGCATTCTGCTTGGCGGCCGCCACTATGTAGGGTTTGCTGAATGCTGCCGGCCGGCGCCTGGGCTGGGTGCTAGACACCCTTGTGCTGTCTGACCCTCGAGTCTACTCTCCCTTACAGGTACAAACCCCGAGTTTCCCACCCCTTCTAGAGATGAAGGAAGCTGAGGCATGGACAGGTCTGCCCAAGTTCATACTCCAGGAAACAGAGACAGGATACACTCCGTGCCTGCTCTCACTTTAGAGCCCGCCTTCTGCCCGATAACTAGCCAACCAACGGGGAAGGAGTGTGGACGCTCCCTCCAGTAACTGCGGGCCACTCACAGTTCAGCTCTCTTGCCGGCGCGAGGTCAGGCAGAGAGGGCGACCCCGGGGGGCCTCGTGTAGCCACAGGCCTGAACTTCCACATTTTGCACCCTAAGGTGGGGTCCTAGCTAAACCACCGGCCGAGGATCACCCTAAGGTTGTCCCTAAAATCCGCTTCTGCTAGGGAACACTTCATGTGGAGCCAGGTTCTAACACGCTGCTTTTTCTGAGACAAAGCCCACCCATGCTAGGCGGAGACCCACCGGCAAAGGTTCCCACCTGCGGGTGTTAAAAGTGGCACCCGACACCACACTGTGCCATGGGCCAACGTGCAGCCAGCCACTGGGACACCACCCGGGCAAGAGCTTGGGGTTTGTTTCTAGGGACTGAAAACAAACGTGCTGGGAGGGTTCTGGAACAAGGGCGAGAGAGGGGAACGAGAGGACCGGTTACTGCGGCTGCGCCAGGGCTGGAAAAGGGGTATCATCTGACAAACAACGGATTAAAGAAGAAATTAAAGAGGAAGTTAAAAAGTTTCTTGACACAAACTAAAATGGAAACAATGTTACACCAGAACTCGTGGGACCAGCAAAAGCGGCTCTAACAGAGAAGCCCACGGCAATAAACTCCCACACTGAGAAGCAAGGAAGGTCCCAAATCTTTGTCGTTTAACCGAACTCTGCGCCTCAGGGAAACAGAAAGAACACACGGAGCTCAGAGTTAGGAGAAGAAAGGAAACAATAAAAATTAGAGCAGAAATAAATAAAAGGGAACAAAAGTAATAGGAAAGAAAAAATAATAGAAACAAACCAACCAAGAGTTGGTTCTTCGAAAAGATAAACAAATTTTTCCAACCCTTAGCTAGACTATTAAGAAAAAAAGAGCCAGGACCCAGATCAACAGAATCATAAATAAAAAGGAGAGGCTATAATGAATGCCAGAGAAGAAGAGTGGAAACCTAAATGACACCTAAGTCACAGGAAACAAAATCCAAAATAGTCCATGAGGCCACAGCAAACTAAACAGATTCTGCCCAGCAAAGGCAACCATCGGTGAAGAGGAAAGACAAGCTACAGAATGGGAAAAAATATTCATAAACCGTATCTGATAAGGGGTTAACAGCCAAAGTATATAAAAAACTTATACAACCCAATGGCAAAAAAACACATACTCCAATTAAAAATGGACGAGTGACCTTAATAGACATTTCTCCAAAGAAGATACACAAAAGGTTAATAGAAATAGATACACAGAAAGGTGCCCAACATCACTAGTCGTAAGGGAAAAGCGAATTAAAGCCACAATGAGATATCACCTCACGCCTCTCAGAACGGCCATCACCACAAAGAGGCAAAAAGTGTCGGCGTGAAAAGAGAACAGGGAACCCTCGCACCCTGCTGGCAGGACAATAACCTGGTCCAACCACGTGAAGAACGGTAGAGAAGATCCTCAGAAACTAAAAACAGAAACACCATGCGGCAGAGCAGCATTACCTACAACGGCCAAGGCATGAAGCACCCTGTCGGTCGGGGGATGAATGGAGTTGTCTCTCTCTCTCTCTCTCACACACACACACACACACACACACACACACACACGTACGTCAAAAACCTAAAACGGATTATCATTCAGCCATAAAAATGAGGAAATCTTACTCCTTGTAACAATATGAATGGAACTTGAAGGCATCCTGCTAATTGAAGTCAGTCAGAGAAAGACAAACATTGTGTGATCTCACTTACACGTGGAGTCCTAACAAAACAAACCTGAACTGGCAGAGAAGTTCAGACTGCGGCCACCAGCGGTGGCGGGCAGGGGCAGCAGGCGGAGGGCGGCCAAAGGCACCAACTTGCGGCCGCATGCAGGACTGGAAGGGCTCTGCATCTCTGCAGTCAGCCGTCAACTCCCACTACCATACACAGGAGGGCTGTTAAGAGAGTCAGTCCTATCCGTTCTCCTCACAGGGAAAAAAGCTGTTTCCCTTTTCCTTTCTCTGCTTTTCGTTGTGCGTACAGGAGAAGCGGGACGTCGCTGAACCCACGGTGGTGAGCACTGCACCACGCAGATACACCCAACCATCGCACTGTGCGCCTTAAACTTGTGTAGTGATGTGTGCCGACTACTTCTCAGTAAAGCTGGAACAAAGTCGCCATTTTGCTTCCAGGGCTCTGCTGAGCCCGCTCCTCCCAGGCACTGGGAGTGGCGATGCCAGAGCAGAGCCTTGGGCGGAACCTGGGCCCAAGGAAACAAGGCCTGGTGAGCTTGCAGGCCCACGGCCCTGCCTACGGCCCTGCCCATGGCGCTGCCCACCGGGCGTGGTGCTCTCTGGCGTCTGCTGGAGGGCTCTGCAGTCATGTGGGAGGCTGGTGCCAAACAGAATGAAGACAGCCCAGAGTCAAGAGGCCAAAATGCTACTCCCAGCCCACCAGGTCCTTAGCTCCCTGGCTTACGGCAGCACAGCTACCCTCCCTGGGCCTCGGCGTCCACACCTACGAAACCAGGGGGAAGACTGAGCTGATCACTCAGGTCCCTGCTTCCAGGCTGAGGGTCTGATCCCTCCCTCTCTGGAACAAAGGGAACACATCCTTCGTTAATTCCTTGGATGCCTATATGTTTGTTTATCAAAAGCGCCCCTTGACTTCCTCTCCCCATTTATTGTTAACATTGAACAAGGGACCACCAATAAGTGTTAGGAATTTTTCTGGGCATGTTCCATTTTTTCAATCAAATATGCCATTTTGTTTCGTTCATTTGCTTTTTTCCAGAGTGGAAAAAGCAGTATCAAAATACATCACATATTATACAGTGGTAAAAGAGAGAAGCATTAAAATCCAAAGTTGAACGTGACTCTTTTTCAATGTTTAAACACTTGTGCATCCAGGATGTTCTAGGTCTCACAACCTGGTGAGGTGCATGTTTGGGCAGAGTGAGGCTCGGAGGGGTTAACTGACCTGCTCAAGCTCACAGAGCAAGTTAGGGGCCAAGTCTGGGTCGCTGGCATGCCCGACAGTTTTTCCTTCTTCCTTTTCTTTTCAGGTTTTATTTATTTATTTTTAGAGAGAGGGGAAGGAAGGAGAAAGAGAGGGGGAGAAACGTCAATGTGTGGTTCCTCTCACGTGGCCCCCACTGGGGACCTGGCCTGCAACCCAGGCATGTGCCCTGACTGGGAACCGAACCAGCGACCCTTTGGTTTGCAGCCTGTGCTCAATCCACTGAGCCACACCAGCCAGATCTTTCTTCCCTTTTTAAAAAAATATTTTATTGATTCTTTTTCTTAGAGAGAGAGAGAGAAACATCGATTTGTTGTCATACTTCTTTATGCATTCACTGGTTGATTCTTGTGTGTGCCCTGACCAGGAATCAAACCCCAAACCTCGGTGCATCGGGATGACAATCTAACAACTGAGCCACCTGGCCAGGGCCCAGTAGTATCTCCACCATAGATCCTTATCTTCCCAAACAACCTGCCTTTCTAGATTCCCTGCTACTGTTACTTGCTTAGAAACAAAGTTAAACCTCACTGCCACAGGACTGCACTTGTCCCACTGGGCTCGTATTCCTGAGGGCAGAGTTGACCCCACCCACAGGCTTTCCATCCGCGCTGACCCTGCCAAGGAGATGCTGATGTTTCAGTCCTGAGAAAGTCCAGAGTCCGATCACCAAGTCTCTGTCCGCCAGGAAGGCTATGGCCTGGAGAAGACTATGAAGAAGAGGGCAGTTTCCTGGCATTTCCTGGATGAATCCCTTTGTGTCTGGACATCTGCTTCCAAAGAGGAGGGCAAAGGATCGAAAAAATGTGAAAACAGGAAGAAACTGGAGGCGGCACGGGAGCAGCCTCTTTTCTCCCCCGACAGGCCGCTCTCCAGACATCCACTCCCCCCCACCACATCTCCTTCAGGCTCTGTTATTTCCCACTGCTCTTCGGGAGTGTGTGTGTGCATGTGTGTGAGAATGGTTCCAGATTCGCTAATCAGGACGTGTGACCCCCTTTCTCACGCGTGCCCTCATCAAAGTCACAGGAAGTACTCTGCCACCCTCTCAAAATGACACAGTTGGGAAGACCCTTCAGCCAAAGGAGAAGCAGCTTTAGCCATGTATTCCTACCAGTTCCTCTATCCTTGCAATCAATCACAAGTTATAATTTCTAGGGCAGCGAGACAGACACGACCTGCTGGCCAGACTGTGACAGGTTATTTACACTGGATATCCTTTAAGACACAGTGCAGACAGGACAAATGCAAAGCATTTGAAGTAAACAGATCTACTGGGGGGAAAAAAGCCAACAACAAAAAAAACCAGTAGCTCACGAAAACTTGGCTACCTCTGCTTAGGACTGGGAATAAAATGTTCGTTCCTCTGCTGGGCTTGGAAGAGCTCTCTGCAACTCCAGCACCACGGACTCAGCGCTGCACGGAACCGCTTCCACCCCAGCTTTTACCGCTTCCACGGAGGAAGGCTAGGTGGGACAGATTCACGCCCTCTCTTGAAGGTCCTTGGTGCCTGCTGGCTGCCGGCAGCCGCTCCTTACCTTTCTTGCCCTTGACGTCTGGCCTGTACAATTAGCACCTTATTATAGGCTGGTGTCTGGTCTAATAATGATCACGAGTCTCAACTGAGCACTTTTATTGTCTTGTTCATGCACTAGGTTCAGCGCCTGGCTATCCAGGGGTAATAAATCCTGAATTCCTTCTGGGCAGGCGTGTGCTGATTCGTGTGTGGGTTCAGTTTATCTCCTCGGGCAGCGAGAGCACCAGGGACTCATGGGCACGCGAACAAACGCTTCTTGATCGTCCCAAGAGCTGCCGGACGTCCGTCCGGGTGTGAGGCAGCCGTCCCCGAGCCTGTAGACCCTCCGGACCAGCTACTGGCCCCCTGCTGTCCAGGGCTCTCCACAGCCTGTCTGCAACCTCTCCCCTTCTCTGAAAGGGTTAGTTAGACTCGGGAGTCTCCCATTAGCACCGCGGCCTATATTCCTCTAAAAAAAGGATTCAAGGAAAGGAAGTTTATGTTTGAACGGACTCCTTGCTCTTGGAATGAAAGCTAACTGTAGCTTATAGGGCCGTTACCAACTCCGTTACAAACAGGCCTCCTTCGCCGAACACTCTGGAGAGTGACATGGGGCCTGGAGGGGGACCGCACGGAGGAACGGTTGGGTGTGCAACTGTGGAAGCCAGACCACCTGGCCTGACACCCAGGCTCTGCCCCTTCCCACCTCGGTCAAGGCAATGGACCTCTCTGCACCTCAGTGTCCCAGCCTGTGAAGCAGAGATAACAGCATCGGTCTCGCAGAGCTACCTTGAGAACTGAATCAGATCATCTCTGTAAGGTGTTTTACAGCAGCGCTCAGCGCCTAGCAAGCACTAGGTCAGGCTCGAGTTAAATAGAACGGATAGAGCACAGAGGTTCAGAATAGACAGACCTACAAAACAGCATGCTCTCCGAAGAACCTGACAGTGATGGAAAAGGGCGCTGGTTTAATAGAATAATGTGCCATTCTCCGCTTCTTGATTTCCTGGCTAACATACATTCTTTAAATTGCTTCAATGAACCAAAAAAGAATTCTGAACTTACGGGCTTTGAAAATGTCCAATGCATTATCACAGCAAATGGGGTGACAATGTCCCGGCACGCTGCAGTGGGACAATCAGTGCAGGTGCCACTGTTTCCGCAGAGAACTGAAAATGAACACTCTGCTGTCTCCACCCCTCACACCTGCTGGGCCTAGCATGTCAGACACCATTCGTGATATTATTTAGCGAATACTGCCAACCCTTCTCTGTCAAGGAACCTTCAGGCCCTCGTCGAGGAATCAGTTCGAAGAGACATTCTTTATTTTTAAAGACACAGAGAGAGATGACTCCGCAGCACCCAACTCACACCTTCCTCGTGTCTTCTCTGATCTGTCCACTCGCTTTCACTTTTTAAATCTTCAGTCCTCTTAGACAACAACCCAGCCACTAAAATTCCACATCCAGCGCCTCTCTTTTCAGAGCAATCTCCAGCACAAAATACCATCTCCAGC
Organism: Tonatia bakeri; assembly: GCA_004024845.1. Taxonomy (NCBI): domain Eukaryota; kingdom Metazoa; phylum Chordata; class Mammalia; order Chiroptera; family Phyllostomidae; genus Tonatia; species Tonatia bakeri. Next base: position 14,860 of record PVIA01008684.1, read on the forward strand.
ATCAGCAGTCCCCAGCTAGCTCACAGCAGAGGCCCTCCCACGAATCCAGGCGTCCAGCCTCGCCCAAAGGCGTCTGGGTGCCACAACAGGTGGAAGGAAACCCTTCCAGCCTCACCTTTCCCAACTTCCCTGGAGGGCCCAGTCCAGCCCTGCAAGCCATCTTCCCCGTAGACGCACCTCTAGAGAACTATGCAGAGACAGAAGAATCAATGCACATCTAGTCTAGTAAGATCATCTATTACGGGACTCACAGTTCAGTGCTTAAGAACGTGGGAGGGCATTTCCCTTCCGACCCTTCCTCTGACCCACCCACGTCCCCGTCCCACTGTGCGCATCCGTGCCACCATCAGGTTCTGTGGCTATGTCGGCCCTGGATGGAGCCTGCCCTTCTGCAGGGGGAGCTTCCCTGGGCAGAAGCCCTGTCTTACTTGTCTTAGTGTCCCTAAGCCAGCCCAAAGCCCAGTCACAGCCAGCTCCTGAGAGCAATCTGTGACTGTATGGAAGATACTAATTGTGAAACACCAAGCATTCTTTGGATGATCAAGCCATTTTGTTTTGAGAACAAGAACCTTCCTCAAAAATGGGACATTTGGAAAAGTCACCAGATCCCCTCTGCTTCAGTCACTTACGGATAACTTTTCTGCATTTATCCACAAGGTGTCTTTAAAATCTGTACCGTACGGCGTCTGCCCCGCCTTAAAGGGCTCCTTCAGTGACCCCATATTCACCTTGTAGGCATCCTTTCCGGGCATCGAGGCCCACAGTCCTATACGGCTACCGCCTGGGCTGTTTTCTCCCCTCTAAGCAGCTGTGCACAGATGCGAGATCCCTCCAACAAGCCAAGGCTTCCAGCCACCGCTGGGAAGCGCTGGGGACGCCTGGGCACTGCGCCCTTCGTTAGCGCCGGTTACTACGACTCTCCCCTCTAGCTACTCTTTTTGGGATCGTGCTCTGGCGACCTTCAGGGGCAATGGGACCCGGAAAGGTCCTGGGTCAATGTTTGGTAAGCCCCAGGGTGAGAGAGCGGGGGATGGGAGGGGAGAATCCCTGAGGTGGAGTGAGAACGCCTCGGGACTCACTCCTGGCCCGGACCCTTCCCACCGAGGACAACCCAAGGAGGGAGGGCTTCATAACGCCTCTTCTTTTCGACCATCCTAGGGACCAGGGCAATGCAGGGTCGAGGCGGGCGCGGTGGTAGGGGAGAGCGAGGAGAGGGCCCCCGGGCCATTCACGAAGTCCGCCTCCCCTCGCTCACGATCTCTCTCGGCCTCTGTGTCTCTCACACACGACCGGCTACTTGAGACACGAGCGCGCGCGCACGCACACGATCTGCTACTTCTACTCCAGCTCGGAGCAAACAGCGCCGCGCGCCTCTCCCACTGCGAGTCCACCGGCTCCGTCCCCCGCTCGCGCCTCCCGCCTCAGCCCGGCTTTTCCGCCCAACCCTAGTTGCCTCTCCCAACTGACCGTGAAGTCGGAGGCAGTTCCCCAGTCCCAGGCCCCTAGTGAGGCTCCCGCCGCAACCGCCGTCGCCTCCTCCTGCCGTCCCCGGCCCGGGGCCCGGCCTCGGGCTGCAGCGATGGCTCCCGGGCACGAGGCGCCGCGGCTCCCAGGTCTCGGCCAGACACCCGGCGGAGCCCAGGAGAAGCCCATGGAGCTCCCGGCAGTGGCGGTGGCGCCTACCGGAGCGGCCGCCGCGCAGGCCGATGACGCCCGGGCGCGAGGGGGGCGCGGCCGGCTCCGGGGCGACGCGGGCTGATGACGCAGGGCGCAGCCGGACAGCATGGCGTCCGTGTCGCTGAGCGAGGCGGAGAAGGTGTACATCGTGCACGGCGTGCAGGTAGCTCCAGCCGTGGGGGCGGTCGCTGGATCCCACGGGTCTGCGCCTCGGGTCATCCGGGAGGAGCGGCGGGTCTGGGTTTACCTGGTGACTCCGGAGCCAGCGTGCACAGCCTTAAGCCGGCAACCCGGGCGTGTTTAGAACCGGGCGGCGAGCGTCCGTTTAGGACTGAATGCGTACTCCGTCGAGCTTTCCGGGTCTCCGGGGTTCCGAACCCGGGGAGGAAGCTGTAGGCCGCGTCCCCGAGGCTTTAGCGAGGGAGCCCTGCTGCAGGGCCGTCTCTGCAGCCTTCGCGCGTCGCTTTTCTGTGGGTGTGCGCTTCTGGTCCGCTTTTCCTCGCCCGGGGGTTGGGAATCACAGGGAAAGAGAAGGCACGGAGGCGAAAGCGCTTTGAAAATATAAAAGGCCATGCAAATAAAGGGGGAAGGTGTTTAAAAAGCGGCTCCACAGCCCGTAGCACAGTTTTTACTGTTTCCCATTTGCCATTGGAGAACTAAGATCCCTGCGGGCAGCCACGGCTTTTCCAAGATCTTCAGCGCTCACGCTTCCATCCCTGGTTGTAACCCCGCTTGAAACAGAGGTGGAGGGTACGGAGCCTGGTAGTGAGCTACCGAGGGAAGCCCAGTGCGTCCTCCTGGCCTGTTCCCTCCCTCCCTCCCACCCCCCCCAAAGCCTAGCCACAATCCTGTATAGACCCAATCATTTTGTGTTTTACTTTTCGCTTTTAGTTCATTGTGGTTAATTTCGGCTCTTCAGGCCTTCCTTTAATGTCAGCCTTTGATTCCTTTATTATTTCAAAGATGAATGTAAAGTAATGGTAATGGAATATAAGGTATACGTGGGGGGGACCAAAAAAAGCCCTGGAATTTATTTATAAAAAATTGTGTATTCTTACATCTTAAGTCACCTTCAAAGTACTCCCCATTTTGTGCAATGCATCTATCGAGACGTTTTTTCCACTGCTCAGAACAATTTTTGAACTTGTTGATTTTGATGCCTTTTAGTGCTTCTGTCATTTTTTGTTTCACCTCTTCCACATTGGCAAAACGTTTCTGCTTGAGGACTTTTTCTTATGGGGAAACAAAAAAGAAGTCCCTGGGAGCCCGATGGGTTAATAGGGAGGGTGGGGCATGGGAGTAATGCTGTTTTTGGTCAAAAACTGCTGAACACTCAGCACGGTGTGGGCAGCTGTGCTCTAGATCACCCATCACAAAATGGGCAAATGCAATCAAAGAGTCTTCAAAAAGAATTCACCAAAGTTGAATGCAGCCTCTCACAACAACACCAGCTAGTGTACTGATACACATGGGTTCCCAAAACATTCATGTAGCAAGGGAAGCCTGTCCTACAAGGGCTCACCGTCCAGAATATAATTCTGGTTTTTTTTTTTTGTTTTTTTTTGGGGAGGGGATCTCCTCTCATATATCAAGGAGTGCTGTAGTTAGTGCAAGCCAGAGAGACTAAGGAATATTGGGGGCTGTAATGCTCTGAAGCCTTCCCCAAGGAAGTGGAATTGCTCTCCTAAATCCATGTGTCCCTTCTGTGTATCTAGTGGACTCAGTATTTCATTCATTCCACCTGGAACTGAGCTAGACTGAGGGATAGCCTGCCCTTATATAGCACCACGCTGGAAGGAAAAGGCAGAAATTACAGATCTATTTATGTGTTTATATATATGACTGTACAGAGTGCTGTGAAGGGGGAAGGCCTGCCTAGTCTGGGAAGTCAGGGGAGACTTCCTTAAGGAAATAGTGTTTGAACTGAGCCCCTGCCTGCCCAAGAATTTAGTAAGCTTGAGCCTGTCAGAAAGAGAGGATGCTAAGTCCACTCCCTGGGGGTAATGGTGAAAGATCAGGTTGCGCAGGGGATCCTAAGGGTCTTAGAGGCTCAGCTACTGCTTCCTCGTGGATCTTGGAAGGTATTAATCAGCTTGTCTATAGGATACCCTACTTAAGGCCTGGCCGGTGTCCACACTTGCCAGGTACTCAGTAACATCAGTGGAGCAAGGCAGGCCTTAAAGGGGAGACGAGTTGGGCAGCGTTTTCAGGGTTTTTTTTTTTAATTTATTTGTATTTTTAGAGAGGGAAGGGAGAGAAAAAGAGAGAGAGAGAGAAACATCAATGTGCGGTTGCTGGGGGCCGTGGCCTGCAACTCAGGTATGTGCCCTGACTGGGAATCGAACCTGCGATGCTTTGGTTCGCAGCCCGCGCTCAATCCACTGACCTACACCAGCCAGGGCGCGTTTTCAGTTTTTAAATTCAACCTCTCTCACCAGGAGCATGGACATATTAGGGCCATAGTTGCTCAGCTCTGTGCAGTTGGCCCAGTAAACCTCTTCATGAGCATTATTAACATTGGCCACAAATTTGCTGTGTTTACGGAGGAGCAAAACAGAATTTACACGATTCGAACAAAGATCAGAATGCAGGTGAGTGCGTCCACCGCAGAATACCGCGGACTCAGTTCTAACGTCACCTAAACTTGGGCCAAGTTGGTTCCCAGGTGCCAGTAGCGCACCTGAAGCCGTGCCTAGCCAGAATCCCCTTCTTGTCCCTAAAGACCTAATCCTTTTGTGTATTAGTTTTCATCCTTGGTCCTCTTTGGTTAGTTTTGGCTTCTGGCAACCCTCTCCTTCAGCCTTGATTTCCGGGATGTTTCATCTTGGTTTGGTGGTAGTTAGAAGCAGTTGAAAGTAACCTCACAGTGGGTGTTGAGGATTCAGTTGCTAGTTATGTTAACCAACAAACTGGCTCAAGCAAAAAAAAAAAAAAGGTTTATGGGAAGGATATAAATGTTTCTCCAGGAGTCTAAGGGCACTTAGGTCCTCAGGCTGTCTCTCACTTGCGTGTCTCTGCTGCCTTTCATCCCTCCTCTGTGCTCTCCTCTGTCTCGGCTGTCTGTTTCTCAGGCCCTGCGGTAGGGAGGCTGTGGTTACCTCTCAGCTCCTGGGGGTACAGTCCCCTTGTGGAAGAAGCCAGCCCTTGTGGTTCTCTTCTAGACTCATCGCTGCACAGAGTCACTAGGCTCAGACATAGCCACGGAGGAACAAGCCACACTTGAAAGAGAGCAGTTTGTGGGCAGGAGGATGAGTCGTAGGTTCTGGCAGAAAGTGGAAGCTGACCGAGATAATTCAAGAGACTTTTGTGGTGGGCCTCTTTTCAACAGTGTGGGCGGGTTTCGGGCAGCCAACGAGAGATGTCGGAGAGCCAGACGAGGGACCACAGGGTTTCACGACCACCTCTAGGCCAACGGGGCGCAGGGAGCAGATGCTGTTCCCGGATGCCAGTGATTGCTGGAGCCGCGGAGCAGGGGCTGCCTGCAGAGGTCGTCGTCCGGGGCAGATGTAGGCACTGTCAGAAATGTGGCCCCAGGTCAGGGGTGTGTGCGTGTCAGGGGGGCTACTCTGTTCTTCTGGTACCTTCTATTGGCTAAACTCAGCCAGAACAGGTGATGCAGGTTGGAGGGAGTCAACCTGGGGCACAGGCTGGGGCGGCGAAGGACGGGATGGATCTGAGGAGGTGGAACAGGGCGAGTGGAAAGGTTGACAAATCGGTATTTTAACATGTGATCTAGTTGGTTCCTGTTAAGCCTGGGATGTCCCGCTTTTGTTAGATGTGTATTCTGTCCCCAGTGCAGATGGTTGGCCACACCCAGAAGCATGGTCCTGTCCAGGCCATTTTGTTGGGTTTTTCTTGGCAGAGGAAGGCAAGCACAGCGCGGCGCGGCTGTCCGTCTCCGTTTCTCTGCCATGCACCTGGCATCACCTGTGAGCCTTGCTGGAGCAGCAGCGCAGAGGAGGGAAAACAGGGCTGGAGCCTGGTCTTCAGCCGTGAGCCCGAGCAGCCGGGACTCGGCTGCTCAGTCCGGCCATGCAGGGCACTTGATTTTGGGCCCTGTGCCATTTCCCTTTCGGGACCCACGGCCCAGAAAGGCTGCACCAGTCGCTGTGCAGGGTGAGTGGAATCACAGCCTTTCAGAGGCAGGCGGGGCTCCTCAGCAGGCTGGGAGAGTGAAAGGGGCAAAGTGTAGTTGTGCCCACTGTGCCGTGGGCCTGGGCCTGCGGAGCTGGGCCAGTCAAGCTCCCTTTCCTGAGCGGGGTGGTCTTCTAGTCGGGGAGACACCCCAGTCTCTGCTCGCTGGCAAGCCAGAGCAAGGCCATGCAGGGGTGCCACCACCTCAGAGAATCTCTGGAGCCTGAAACCCTCCCAGCAGAGTCGGATTCGTGGAGCTGACTGCCGGCGTCTGTAAGGAAGTGATAGGACTGGGTCTCCTGGGTGGAGCAGCTCTGGGCTGTGTGCCGTGTCCTTCCACTCTGTCACAGACAGGACACGATGGCGCCTCAACTCAATATCCTCATCTGCAACCTGTCTCTGGGGTCGTTGCGGAGGAGTCAGTGAGCTCATTTAACCTGCGCCCAGAAGCAGGCAAAGGGAACCGCAGATGGGACTCCGGGTGCCACACCCGTGCTGAGAGGTCCCCCCCTTCCAAGTGATTTGTGGTTTTCAGATTCTCCTGGAGCTCTGTAGTCAGGGTTGTTCGCTTTCGAGCTGAAGAGATGGACTCAGAGCTGTTCAGGAACTGGCCCAGGGTCACAAAGCTGGCAGGTGACAGCAGAGATTTAAATAGAGATAGGAGGCGCCTCCACCACACCACACCCAGCGGGCAGGGGTGCCATGGTCACAGAGGTAACAGCCTATAAGTCACCGGCCGCCATCCCCACTGCAGAAGCCCTGTATCGGGGACGGTGCCCCTGTCCCCACTGAGGACGGGCCCGGCTCCTAGGCCGTCACTTGTCCACCTCTCTGTCAGTTTTGAAAGGAAGTTTGTAGTTCGGGGCGGCCCTGGTTTTTAGATGTTCACCCCTGGGCGCCCCTGAGTGCTGCAGGTGGATAAAAAACGCTGCAGGTCTGAGGCCATGAGCCGAGCAAGACACGAGGTGTGGGTGATTTCCTCCCCACTTCTCTGAGGAAACTGGATTTTTAAAAATACAGCCCTGCGTGCAGTCATCGGTGGGCTGGTTTGTTTCACTTTGTTTCATTTTTGGTTTGTTTTGCTCCTCTTCTTTCTGAGTGCTTTTTTTTTCTATTAAAAAAACAGTATGGTTGTTGTATCCTTCGAAAGGAAAATTTGTAGCTTTTTGTTTATGTCTGTGTGTCACATGAACCTTTCCCACGGAGCCTTTCCCGGGGACAGGGAGTGGTTTAAAGGCAGCAGGGTCTGGGGAGGCCCGTGTTTGTCACCTCTCCTGCCCCGTCCTGGAACAAGTAAGTGGGTCACCACCGCAAGGCGCTGTGGCGAGATCTTCCTGGGACGAGTGGTGATTTAAAGCAGTGGTTGGAAGCCCTGTGTCCTTGCGGCCTCCTTGCTTTTGGGGCTGCCCACTCGCCCTTCGAGGGAGTCCTGAGCCGACCACCCCGCCTCCCTCACAGTGAAGAGACCCCGGAGGTGTAGGGGGTCGTGTCGGAGTGTGGCAAAGTGCTCCGCCTGGGAATTCGAGTGCGGCCTACTGGCCTTGCAACCCTTGCAACCCTGGGCCAGCCGTTCAGTGTCTGCGCTCCCGTTTCCCATTTGCACGGTGGGTTAACTGTGCTAACTGGGTGGTGCGTTCTGCGCGTTATCTAATACATAGTAAATGCACGTTAAATAGTAGTTACTGTTAACATTCGCAAAGAATTGTGCCTGTTTTGATTTATAGATGTGTAGAATTAGAGAAACAGCTTTGAGGCCATTTAACTCCATCTCCATGGTTTTGCAGATGAGGAACTAGTCTGTGGGGGAAGGGACCTGTCCTACCTGGGTCAGGCAGCTAGTCAGTGGCAGGACCAGGCCCGGAGCCCATGGCTGATGCTCCTAGTGACTGCTCATGCTCGCACCGTGCCTGCAGCCCTGGAAGGGCTCCTGTGAGTGATGCTCCTGGGCCAGGTTCCCACTCCCTTAGTGGGGCACACCTGGGGGGCAGGGCACGCAGAGGAGTCAGAGAATGACCTAGAGAGCCTCCCTGTTCTGCAGATGGGGTTGTGAAGAGACATCTACATAGTTTTGAGTTCTTCCCAGAGGCTCATTCTCCCTGACTTGAAATTCTGTTGGTCTTCAAGTCCACTCTCCCCAGACTCGAGACAGGCAGGCTGGACATGGGTGGGCTTGCAGAGGGCCTTCAGTTTTTCCCCTTTAACAGGAGCTGAGGGAGTAAAAGAGCTGAAATACAGGTGGCCCATGGTGGTAGCTGGTGCTGTGGGGGCGGGGGGAGCCAACAGCGTTTTGCTTTCTTGTATTCTAACTTCTCAGAATAAGTCAGTCCCAGCAGTCAGCCGGGTGGTTTCAAGGTAAGTTCCTGACAGGTAATGTACTTCAGGACGGTGTTTTCACCATTTGAGGAGCATTGACCCCTTTGAGTATCTGGTGATCCTAATGATTCTTTTTCTGAAAAAAAAAAAAAAAAAAAAAAAAACAACCAAAACTGCTGTCAAAAAATGTTTGCAAAAATGAGAAGGATCTCTGCGAGCCGATGTGGAGGGATTTCTTACTTATGTGCGAGGTGTTAAAGAGAAGCACAGGGTAACAGTGTCTGTAGTAGACCACCCTCATGTAAGGAGGGGACATTGAAAACATTCCTGCATCTGCTCATTTGTGCAAAGGAACTCAGGAAGCGTGACCCAGGAAATGGAGAGATGGGCTCCCTGCCGGCCGGTGTGGGTGGGAAGGGGGAGGCGGGGCTGAGGAAGGACAAGGGGAGAGGGACTTCGTTTTCTACGAGCTCAGCTTTCCGGCGGCCTTAACGGACGCTCAGGGCCCTGGCGATGGGCCACACGGCCAAAAGGTGAACAAGCAATTAAAGGTCACCAGGACTCGGGGGACCCAGACTGGGATGCAGGCCAGTACAGATGGGTGACAGCCACACCGGAGGACGGGGGACGGCAGTCGGAAAACAGTATTGTGAGCGGGGACCACGGGGCTAAAGGCAAAGGGACTGCTGCACAAATACTGTGCCCGTCGGTGAGTTTGCTTCGCACCGGGGCTGGGTTAGCCGTTCTGAAACTACTTTTTCTCTTTTTTCACTAAGATTAAATAAAGGCCTAAAACACTGTAGATCAGGAAAGCCAGGGCTCCCCCTGTCTGAGGGGCAAGTTATAAATAAGACAGGGAGGAAGGTGAGAACCAGCTCTCAGCGTGAACACGTGGCTTTCCAACAGATGCGTGGGCAGATACAGGCATAAACACAGGTGTGGGGGGGGGTGGCGAGCGTGCACACGTTTCCCGCTCTGTCCGCGGAGCAGCTCTGAGAGCAGTGACTCCCCCGCAGCAGTGAACCTGCGGACCACCCTACCCTGGTGTTCCTCCAGTAAAGGGAAACAGGGCTCCTGGGGGAGGGGCTGGCCCCAGGGCGGGGGCAGGGAGAACGAGAGGCTGGGGCGTCTGACAGTGTTGGAAAGACCAAGGCGTGCTGACAAAGATGGGAGGCGTGTTGACAGAACACAGGAAAGCTCCCCGTGGCCAGCACCAAATCTGGGGTGACAAGATAAATACTGGCGTTAGTGGATTACAGCCACAGCATGAAACAGACACTCTGAGTCACGCGGACATCAGGAAGCAATGGGAGGTGTTTAGTAGGGCTGAGGGACAGGCAGTGCCTGGACCACTGGAAGCCCATCTTTGGCATCAGGGGTTGGCAGTGACTCACGAAGAACAAGATGCTCTGCCCGGTTCTCTAGGGGAATCAGGAGGAGCGAGTTGGCCCGGCAGTCTGTTGCTGGTTTGAGATCACAGCCTCAGGACTGCGGTTGTCGCCTTAGGAGGACCTCCGCGTGGATGGCCGGGGGTGCGAGGACTACCGAGGTGTCGAAGTGGAGACGGACGTCGTGTCCAACACCAGCGGCTCCGCCAGGGTCAGGCTGGTGAGTGCTGGGGCCGAGGTCCGACCTGCCTGGGTGGGGGCCAGGTGGGGGCTGGGGAGCCAGCTGCAGGCCCCTCCGGGCCTTTGCAGCACAAGCTGCAAAGACCCCTCGTCTTCTCAAAGGGCCACTTTCCAAGTCCCAACACTGCTCTTAAGGGGGTGGCCCAGGGTTTGTGTCTGGGAGAGGAGGGAGGTAGTTGGGGGCCTGGCTGCCTGCCTGGGGTGAGGGCCCTTCTGTTGTGTGTCTGCAGGGCCACACAGACATCTTGGTGGGAGTGAAGGCAGAAATGGGGACGCCGAAGCTGGAGAAGCCCAACGAAGGTTACCTGGAGTTCTTTGTTGACTGGTCAGTACTGTGCAGATGTGCTTAAAGAGAAACGACATAAAAGACGAAGGTTCAGAGAATGGGCCTCTGGTCTCCTGCTGAGCCCACTGTTACTTGGTGTTTGGTCCTCACTTGTCCAGCCAGCAGGTGTTTTCCGAGGCCCTCCCCGTGCCAGCCGCAGACGTGCGTGGCAGGAGGCGCTGGGCAGAGCGCTGCCCTGGCACTGGTCCTAGTCAGCGGCCCTCGCCGGCTATTTCCCCACTGGGAGGGAGGGTGTCCGCGGGCGCCCCACGTGTGGTGGGTAGGAGGGCCCAGCGAGTGGCAGATGCTTTGGGGAATACCAAACACGGATGATGAGGACCGTTCAGTCTGAAACGCACCACTTCCCCTTCCGCTCTAGCTTTGCAGAAACTTCCCAGGACTTGTTGGCAGAGCAGGGACGGGGCCCGCCTGACAGGCCTCGGCCGCTGGGGAGAGCAGGGCCCGCAGGCTGGGCGGCCGGTGGCCTCGATGCTGGCTTCCTTCTCTGGCCGCCCATGTTTGCTCAGGCCAGTCACCCTGTCTCTCTGTGCCTAAGTCTCTTTGTCTAAACAGTGGGCATGATAATACTGTCGTGACGGTAAGGGAACCACACGGTGGAGACAGAGCCCCTGGAGTGGCTGGCTCCCACGGGCGTTCAGTCCGTGTTCTTTGTCTCTCTCTCGTTGCCTCCCTTTTCCTCAGGCTGGGGCTTTTGGGGGGTTGCTCACCCGGTCTCGTCTTCGGGCTGTAAGTTCATCTCCAGCCAGGGAGGTGGTGACAGGGGGCCTTCTCGAGGTGGGCTGCTGGGCGCAGGTGTATATTATTGATACTGTATTGGGGGTCTCCAAGACCACCAGCACATTTGGAGATTCGCTGGAAGTACTCACAGGACTAGCATAGACTTGTACTCGTAACTTAAGATTGCAGCAACAGAAATGCAGCGACACCTGTGTGCAAGGTGACTCTGAGAGTAAACCCACTAGAGACTCAGCACACGAGACCTACTTTCGGGTGCCGGCCACGTAAGCACCCTCTGCTGAGCACACACCACAGTACCAGGCTCCTAGAAGGAATGCAGGTGTTCAGCATAAAACGTATTTTGGCAGAAACAGTCTGGCCACAGCGACCACAGTTCCCTGTTGGCTGGGGCTGAGGGCCACCCTCCTGCAGCGGGCAGCCTGGGGCCAGCCGGGCCAGCCTGTCTCTGCGCAGGTGCCAACCCACGTCTGCACAGAACTTACAGTCTCCCGGGCTCTCTTCCAAGCGGAAGTTCATCTCACAAGCTGTTTGTGAGGCACCTGAGTTCAGAGAGGGTGAGTGACCCTCCTAGGGTCACACAGCCAGGTCTTGCTGACTCGGGGTCTTTGCCCCTTCTACTTTGAGCAGCCTTGGGAGGCCAGCTTCAGAGGGACATCGTGCTTAGAGGTCCCAGAACGTGTCTGTGTCCATCCTTCCTTCCAGCCCCTCCCTGCCTTGTGCCCTGGCCCCGGAGCAGTTTCTTCTCCTGGTCCTACGCAGCTATGAGTCGTGCAGTGGAATCGGCCTGTTCTTAGCTACCACGTTTGATAGTGACCTTGTTCAGGCGTCCAGCTCACCTCTTCCTTGGCTCTTGGAGGAGAACTGCCGCTCCCTGCCTTGATCTGCCTAGTCAGTGCAGTGAGCGGTCACAGGAGCAGACCCCTCGTGTGAGGCCTGCAGCTTGCTGTCCCTTCCTTGCTGTTCGTCATCGTACCCCTCACCGTCCCAGACCAGAGCCAGTCACCAGGCACACCAGGAGGTGTTGGGTGCAGCAGACCCGTTTCGCCGGGGCTGTGTGTCTAAACAGGACTTAAGTTTGCCTCCTGCTCTCACCCCTTCCTTGTCCCAGCCTTAAAGGGGGGTTGGCTCCACGTGGAGAGGAGCCTTTGAGCAGCCTCTCCCAGGACCTGGCTTTGGGGACTGAGCCTCTCATCCCTGCTGACAGTGGCTGCCTGGCTGTCTCTGTCCCCCTTTGTCAGTCTCAGGAGAACTGAGACAGGCCTAGGAGCTCCAGCCCCGAGGGAGTGCTGAGTCTCTCGGGACCCACTGCCTGACAGTGGCACTCAGCAGCGCCTGTAGGTGGCCCAGTTAGTGCGATGGGCCCAGCCAATCTCATGGTGGGGTCACTGTGAGAGACCCATGAAACCCCATTTTCCTGCAGAGGAGGGGGAGGGCATTGAGCGCCGCTGGCTGCCTTCTTTCTCAGAGCCTCATTGGAGTCTGCAAGGAGCACCTCTCCTCCGATCCAGGGACTAGGAATGTCTTCTGGGCGCCTGTGGGTGTGCCCAGCACTGGAGGCACTGCCCTCCTTTCCCCCAGTCCCTGGTAAGGGCCTCTGCTGGAGAGCGCAGGGCTGAAACAGAATTCTTACCCAGCGGGAGGAAGGCTTTTGGGTGGGGGAGGGGGGAGGGCCCCCTCGGGCCAGTCTGAACCCAGCTTGACTTAACTACTTCATCAGCTACTTCCAGGTTTTAATTATTGAAATTCCCAGAGGTAGAGCGTTCTCAGAAAATGAATTGCTAACTTATTCTACTTTAGTTTATCTGCTTGGAAGAGTACACGGAGTCTGAGGTAGACACTGCCCCCTACCCAGCTGCCCTGACCTTGACCGCCCCGCACCCCCCACACCAGTGGGGCAGCAAAGACTCAGTTCCTGAGCTCTGCTAGCACTTGCCCTCAACTGGGAGCAAACTCAGACCTCCCGACTTCTCATGTCTAAGTGAGTTTTGCCTGAGAATAAGCCATTTTAAGTGAGAACTTTTAAATGCCAGGAAAAGGTGGTTTCCATCTAAAGCCCAGAGAAAGGTAAGAACTGAGTGAGCTGGCGGGTCACCCGGGTCAGCCCGGGTGACGGCCCATCGAGGGGCTTCTCGGCTGTCCAACCGCACGTCGGTGGGTTCAGGAGCTGGGCTTTCGCCTCCCGCAGAGGCTTCAGGTTGTAATCGGGGAGCCGAGGGGCACATGGTCCACTCACAGGGGTCCCAGTGCGCCCAGCACTGGTCCTTCCCTTTGGGACTTGACTTCTTTCCTGTGTGTACTCTCGTGCTTTACGTTAATACTGAGCCCTAAGCTCTGAGTCCTGAATTGGTGGGCGGAGCCACTTGGTCCGGTCTGTACCTGCTTAGTGCTACTCGAGGGAGGCACTGTTCTTGGCTGAAGGGCCAGGGGCGGGGGCCAAGCAGAGCGGAAGCTGCAGAAGCCACTCGAGGCTGCCGTACTCTGAAAGTCTGCAGAGTTGATAACTCTCCCAGCAGCTTCAAACAAAAGCTTCAAACAAAAACTCACAATGTGCCATTATTCCCAACCCATTCATGGGGCCACTTCTGCCGGGCGCAGAGTGACTGTGAGTCAGAGGCATGGGGGCGGGCTGGCTGCCAGAGGGCTCCTGAGTCAGCCTGGGCCCAGGTACCCGCAGAACTCTGTCCACGCTGGCCCAGCCTGACCTGGCCCTAGGAGTCCACTGCGGGTTTGCAGGCTAGATTGGTGTGAGGGAAACCACAGTGGGCCTGGTGTCTGAAGTCCCACTGCAGGTGGACGTGGCCTTGGTCACCGCCTGCCCCAGTTAAACCGGAGAGAGACTCGCCAGGCAGGGGGAGTGGAGAGGAGGTGATGAGTTGGGAGAGGTGGGGAGCTGGGAGGGGCCTTGCTCCCAGGATGCTTACTAGTTGATCCAGCTCAGTAAGCGATTTCCCAACAGCCCTGGAAGAGCGGATCTTTACGAGGGGTCTGAATTGGATTGGGTAGGTGTGAAAACGTAAAGCACCTGGTTTTGTGCTAAGGAACCTAAGTGCGTCCTCTCCCCTCCATGAGGACGCCCGTGAGCAGTGGCTCGGATGACCAGCCTGTGTTTCTGTCTCTCGTTTAACTTTGCGCCTGATAGAGAAACCTTTTGCTTGGGACTCCCTTGGTCTTCATTCCTGGACTCCAGCATTTGTGGTCTACTAGTGATTCCGACCTGAGCACCCGCTCATTACCTGGAGGCATAAGACGGGCCCAAGGAAAGCTGCCCTGACTGACGTTCGGCTGCGAGCCAAACCCATGCAGTGGCACGTTCGGCAGAGTCCGGCGGAGTCTCGTGGACGGGGGCCAGGCCGCCTGGGTCAGCGTCTCAGCTCCCCAGTCGCCAGGCGTGTGTCCTTGGGCAAGTCACAGAACCTTTCTGTGACTTGGTGTCACTGCCTCTAAAATGGGGTCGACAGCAGCACCTCCCCCCAGGATTGTGGGGAGAGTTAAAGGAGTTAGTACATCTAAAGTGCTCCAAGTGGTGTTCCCCTTCTTCATAAAGTGAGAGTTGGACCACCTGATGTCTCCCAGGGTCATCCCGAGCCCGCAGCCCACCTGTAAGACTTCTGTTTCGCTGATGGGGGCTTTTATTAAAGACGGATTAAAATGCCTCCAGACTGGGCCTGGAAGGTTGCCCGTCTCCGTCACTCCCTGCCACTTACTGTGGCCCTTTGTGGAGATACAGGGAGTCATCCGGCCAGCCCCTGTGGGCACTTGTGGTCTGGTCCCCTGGAGACGGCCTCTGGGGTCTGCACTTCTGACCACCTCTCCCAGAAATGCCCCTCGTGCTGCACAAGCGCCCCTAGTGGTGGTGAGGGGCCCTCACTGTTCTGTTGCAGCCTTGCTCATCCTTCGGCAGAACACGGGGCTCCGGCTTTTCTCATTGCACCCGAGGCCCTGCACCCCATCCCCGCTGAACAAGGTTCTTCTTTCCAGCCTCCGCCCCAGAGCCACTCCAAGGCCAGGGCACCGTCTGGATGCAGGAGCCTCCTGTGGTCCCATCCGCCTCCAAACTTCCTTCTCCGCCTGTCTACCAGCCATGCTGAAAGAATGCTGGTTTAAGAAAAGAAAAAAAAAAACCTTTTAAAATGGGAAAAATTTCTACTTTAAACTAGCCCAGTGTCCAAAAAAACCCACGCAAACCAATTGTGCGTGGTCGAATACGTAGATTAATTAATTCGGCCCGTTCGGCCTGGGGTGCCCTGTAAACCATCCTCAGGTCCGGGAGGCGCTATGCGGCACCTCCCGAGCAGTGAGTCACCCCCCGGGGGACGGGAGTCAGTGTAATCAGGGGTGAGGAGACACTTTAAGCACAAGCATCTCGGACTGGATTTGTCTGCACAGGGGCCTACGTAGATGTGTTTTAAACACTTAAAAGATGGAACTTAATATTGAGTGCTTAGTGTTTGAATTAGGAACGGGTTGTATTTTTCTGGCTGTGCAAACATAAACTTGGTCCCTGGTGACTTGATGATTTCACGGTAATTGAGCTTTTTTTTGTGGCTCAGTGTCTGAGGCCAGCAGAGGCCGGGAGTGACCAGCGGAGTTGCTATGACAGCAAGGAAGCTTCTGTTGGGGATTTTAAATTGGGGCTCCGCTGGCTTGTAGTGGTGGGGAAAGACTAGATGATTAGAGAAGCAAAGTTATTATACAGCAGTATGCCCCGGTGGTTTTGGGGTTCGTTTCTGTGCCCATATTAGGGTGGAATGCACGGAAGGGACACTGCACTTTGTTGAGCATCACTCAGGTATGCGGGGTGCAGCCTTGAGCTTTTACGCAGGTTTTGCTTTGCCTGGACCCCGCCCCCCTCACCCTGCCCTGCCTGTGTCCTGACCACCTTCTACTCATCTTCAAGTTTACTGACCCCCCTACTCCTGCCGTTTGCTCATGAACCCCCCACCCCACTTCCTTGGACTACTGACTTAGGTCCCCTTCACAGTGTAGGTGCTCGAGCAGGCTGGGGACCGAGAGCCATGGTGGGTGGTTTTGTGGAGACTGTGCCGAAACCCCCGGCTTCCTGCCGTGCTGGCCTTACTCACTGTGCAGTGACCACTGGGGTGTGTACTCACCTCTCAGAGGCGTCAAGGGTTTGGTTTAGTTGAGCCACAACCCTCCACGGTTTCCCAGCAGACACTCAAGTAGTACTCAGGGCGGTGAATGTTGGCACGTCTCCATTCTTTGCTGAGGTAATTGGGCATAAAGTTCAAGAGGCCCACGTGGAAAAGGTCTTCTCTTTGAAAAGTAACAAATGAAGCAAAAGAGATAAGCTGCCGTTTGATCAGCCGCAGTCTGTCTGTTTTGTGTTCCTGCCTCTCAGCAAGGCGATAAGCTAGCGTTCAGGACGCAGCTCTGGCCCCTGCTGTGCGCGCCTGCAAAACACCCCGGGAAGGTGATCACACTCAGGCTGTGGCTTCTGCTTGGAGAGTATCATCGCGCCTCCCCAGGCTGTGAAGACTGGGGGTGGCGTATGCAAGGGAACCCCTCCGTAAGCCAGACTGCCTCTCTGGGCTCTCTGGCTTCCTGTGCCTGCCGGAGGAGAGTGTTCATTATACTTCCAGGACAGGGGAGTTGATCATTACTGGCCACCGATCGCTCTACCACTGCTCTCCCGTTTCTCTTTGGCTAGAGGTGGCTTCTGCTGGGAGTCGGGGGACTCCCACCACCACACACTGACAAACCCAGTGCTCGGCCCTGGTCTGGCTCGTCCTGTGCGTCTCTCTGGAGGCTGGGAAAGTGGCAGGAACCATCCTGTCCTCGTTTCAGTGCCCCTCCTTGTAGCGCTGGCTCTTGCGGCGTCCCACAGGGCAGCCAGGATAGAGCCTTGGCCCTTTGCTCTCTGTGTTTGGAAGGACTCACGGGCTTGTCTGTTGCCCTTCTGTGTACGTAGCTCAGCCAACGCTACCCCGGAATTTGAAGGTCGAGGAGGCGATGACCTCGGCACAGAGATCGCTAACACCCTCTACCGGATATTCCACAACAAGAGCAGCGTCGACCTGGAGGCGCTCTGCATCAGCCCAAGGGAGCACTGCTGGGTTCTCTATGTGGACGTGCTGGTAGGTGCCGCGCTGTGCTGTTCGCCAGCTGAGACCAGGCGGCCTGCTTTCCTTCCTGGTGCTTTTTCCCTCTTCAAGGGGACGCTGTCTACTTCCAGGGTGAGATTAGGTGGGAAGAGATTAGTCTCTTCTAACAGTTTTTTTTTTTTTAATTAAATGTAATACATAAATAGTAGCCTACACATAATGCCATCCAACAATGAAGTTACAAGCAGTCCTAGCACAGTAGCTCCTAAGATTACCCACGGAGACTGTCAGGGGAGAAAGGCAAGAGGGGATGGTGCCAGGCAGAGGCGAGGGCAGAATTTGGACAAGCTGGTGCGTTCCGCATGGGGTGATGGTGGGTAGAGACACCGAGAAGCAGAGTGATCGGCCCAGGAGGTCTCGGCTTGAGAGTGGTGGTATTATTAGTCCTTGAAGCCAGACTGTGGGCCAGAAAGTGCCAGTGCCCGCTCTTGACCTCACTGAGTCGTCTTCCCTTGAAAACGCCCTGTAACCCACCTCTGAGCCCCTGGGTTCCGCGGTGCAGACCTGGAGGCCCCGCCTCCTCCCTCCTCCATAGCCTGCGCCTGCGGGGAGCAGCAGTGAAGTATACGGGGCGGTTTGCAGCTCTGACTCGTCATCAGCACCACCTAGAAGCCGGAGTGAAGCACAGGGCCAGGGCCTCCTCCTGCATTTGTAATGGGCTCTCTGGTGATTCTGACGCCCAGCCAGAGTTAGAGCCAGCAGGTGCAGGTGGGTGAAGACACGCAGTAGGGAACCACACTCGTCCTCAGCGTGAGCCTGGCGGAGCGGCAGCGTCGGTGGCCACCATCTCTCACTGGTTTGGAAGCTGGACGTACGTTAGCAAAGATGAGAGTAACACATGTGGTGCCGTTGGGCAAAAAATAAGGTCATCAGTCCCTCCTTCAGTGCCGGTCCCCCAGCTGGAGGAGACCCACCCATTAGAGGCCTGAGTGTCGGTACCATAGCCACGGCCAAGTGTGGCCTTGCACACGTGCCCCATGTGAGCGCTGCCATGACGAGGCAGAGCCTGCAGTGAGGGCGGGCGCTGTCCGAGAGCCGGGAGAGCAGCCACGCCCACTCACCTTGGCTTTCCCCGCACATGGTCAGCATTTCTCGGGAACCGGCAGCCTTTGGTGGGGACGCCCCTGAAGTGAGACGTGACGCTTTTCCTTCCTGCCCACTCCCTGTCTGCCGTAGCTGCTGGAATGCGGCGGGAATCTGTTCGATGCCATCTCCATTGCCGTGAAGGCTGCTCTGTTCAACACGAGGTGAGTCTCCCCACGGGCCCGAGGCGAACCTGGGCCAACCCTGCGGTGGAACACGGGGAAATTTCTGCTGAGGCTCTCGGTGAAGATAGCACACGAGCGGTTAGGCGTTGAAAATGGGGATATTTAATGTGAAGCTCCAGAAAACCGATTTTATCAATTAAAACTAAATTTGCATATTTGTTTTTTATATTGTTATTTTCATTAGTAATCATGTACCATGCAGACAAATATTAGGAAACTACAAAGAAGCAAAAAGAGTGGAAACCGACTTGAGGCCAACCGTCGGAACACTGCCCCTGGACAGAGCCCCCGGGAGGGGGGCGCTGTCTGCGCTCTGCTCGCCCGGCTCCGCCACCAGGGTCTGATGCGTCACAGGTGCCTGTGTGGTCCTTACCGGACTCTGGAGTGCTCTCAGAGCAGGGGATGCTTCTGCCTCTGCGGATCAGCTGCCCTGACAGGCCGCGCAGCAAGGGACGCGGCACGGACCTTTCTGGGAGCTGGCTTTTCCTCAGACTTCCCTTCAGTCTGTGCACCAGGTCCTCCGAGGAAAGTCTGCAGCATTTGACGATAAACACGTGGCCCTGGCTGGGGAGCCATTGGTTAGAGCGTCACTCTGACAGGTCAGGGTTGCGGGTTCAGTCCCTGGTCAGGGCACATGCAGAAGCAATCAACAATGCATAAATAAGTGGAACAACAAATCTATGTCTCTCTCACCCTCCCCTTTAAAATCAATAAGTAAAAATTAAAAAAAGAAAAGAAACAGGGGAGGCATTCGTTTCACAAGAGAGCTTATGTTCAGTAGTGGGGAGCCTGGGGTCCTGGGAAACGAGGGGCGGAGGCTCCCAGGGGTGCAGCCTGTGGAAGGCAATGGGTGAGTGAGTGGAGAGGTCATCCTTGGAACGTTCATTGCAGCTTCGAGGGGGCGAGGAATGGGGAACAGCCTGACGTCTGCCGTGGGGGTTGAAATCGACATGGCAGCGTATTTAGAGATCTGTTGATGTGGAAAAGCTGCCACTAAATTCAGGCCTCTCATCCTGCTTTGTGTTTGTTTTGTTGCATTTTACTTTCGCCAATTCTTATATTTAATGTCTGGAAATACAGATACATGTATCCCGAAACGGTCACCGACAAGCTTCTAGTGCTCATGCTATGGATGGCTTCACATTGATCTGTACTTTGGAGTTTTCCTCTGGTGAATTTAGACTGGCTGCATAATTTAAAACAAAATAAACAAAACCAAAGCTCAGTAAATTGGGGTCAGAAGTTGTGGGATGGACTAATTGCCGAGAATGACAGCTGCAGATCCTCACCTGGAGCAGGGCCAGTGGACTCTTGGCTGAGACCGTTGAGGGTCTGGCACTGGTGGGCACCGTGGGGCTCGAGTGCCAGGTGCTGCAGCAGCCACCTGGGCCCGGCACTCCTGGAGAAGAGGGGAAGTTGCCATCTGTTGCTCTCAGGCCTCAGA
Source organism: Tonatia bakeri (assembly GCA_004024845.1). Lineage (NCBI taxonomy): Eukaryota > Metazoa > Chordata > Mammalia > Chiroptera > Phyllostomidae > Tonatia > Tonatia bakeri. The sequence goes on from PVIA01008684.1 coordinate 34,530, forward strand.
AATCACGCCCCGTCTGCCAGCTGGTTTCGATGGGTACTGGGGCAGACAGAGCAGAACCAGCTCAGGCTGTTGGGCCGGGGGAGTGGGGGTCAGGCAGACGGCCCAGCAGGGTGATAGATGCCAGCTGCTCAGGTTGGGAGCACGTCTGCCATGGACACAGCCCTGCAGAAGCAAGGAATGGGGACACTGCAGGGCACTGGGCCCCCTGGCTTGCAGGGAGACCTTTTGTACAGTTGGGGTCCTTCAGGGGGTAGAGACCAGTCTCCAGATGGCATTCTCCAGCCCTTCTGCCGAACCGCTCTGTGGTTCGTGTGCGTGTGTGTGTGTGTGTGTGTGTGCACGCCCACACGCTTGTGCTTATTTCCTAGCATACAAAAGTCCAGACGGCTTACCTGGTCTGTTCAGACAGGATCTTGCTTAGCACTTCACCCTGGGGGCCTGGCGTGGAGACGGCAGCCAGGGTGCGCCCTGGCAAGGCTCCTCGGTCCTTGTGAACAGTCTCTGGCTGCAGGTCTTCCCCGGTTGTGGGCTTGTGTGGGGCCGGACGACAGGGCTGGATCATACAAGGGGGGACGGGGGCCAAAATTTATTTATAAAAATTGTATATTCTTGCATGTTTAAACTTCAGTCACCGTCAAAGAACCCTCCATTTGATGCAGCACACCTATCGAGATGTTTTTTTCCACTGCTCAAAACAGTGTTTGAAGTTGTTGATTTTGATGCCTTTTAGTGCTTCTGTTTTTGTCTCACCTCTTCCACAGGGGCAAAACATTTCCCTTCGAAAACTTTTTTTCATCTGGGAAACAAAAACATCACTTGGGGAGAGATTGGGTGAACAGGGAGGGCAGGGCACGGGGGTCATGCCATTTTCGGTCAAAAACTGCTGAGCACTCAGTGTGGTGTGGGCAGGTGTGCTCGTAAATCACCTGTCATGAAATGGGCCAACTCATCGGAGGAGTCTTTAAAAAATTTTTCAGTGAAGCCAAACACAGCCTCTCACAACAGTGCCAATGGTGCACTGATCCAGATGGGTTCCTAGAACACTCATCTAGTGGGGGAAGCCTGTGCTACAAGGGGCCCACCCTCCAGGAGGTCCCCCCTGAGTAGAGGGCTTTTGTTAGAGGAACGGGGAAAACCTCTAATGCTGTTTCCATTGCAGACACCCCTTCCCGGCTCCTCCACCCCAGACTGGAACACATTAACTTCGTGGGTTAAATGTATTTTTCATCACCCAGTTGGAACAGCACTGCCGGCCCCCCAGTACCCCTCCCGCCCTGTGCCCCCAGCAGTCACCATACTCATGGAGGGCAGCCAGTGTCCTTGAACAATAGAATGGCTTTGTACTCGATGCAAGCGTCTCCTCTGGTGTGTCTGCCTCGTTCCCTGGGCGGGCAGTTCTGAGGCGCCCATGTTGTGCCCTGGAGCCACGGCTGGCTGTTTGCTGCATGCCGTTCTGTGCGTGAACGTGCCATGGTTTGCCCAGCCTGTGTGGACGGGTGTCTGGGCAGTTGCTGGTAGGGGCTGTTGCAGGCAGTGCCGGCCGTGAGCATGCTGTGCGTGTCTCCTGTGCACGTATTTGTGTGTTTCTGTTGGATAAGGTGACGGTTCTGGGTCGGAGGGCATGACTGTGTTCTCTCTTGGTAGACCCTGCAAGGCGGTTTTCCAAAGCGCCTTTGTGGAACGATCCTCCCACCAGCAGTGCGTGAGAGGGTGCGGTCGCTCCGCGTCTTTGCTGGCCATCGGGTTTTTGTCTTGTCGATGTTGGCCGCTCTGGCGAGCGTGTCCCGGAGCCACACTGCAGGTGCGAGTTGTGTTCCCCTGGTGTGCATTTACGCCGAGCCCCTCTCTGGGCGTCTGTTGGCTGCGTGAGGAGCCTTGTATCCAAAGGCCCTGATCAAGTCCTTTGTCTGTTCTTCCGCCGGGTCGTCTGTCTTTCCTCTAAGTTCAGTCGGCATTCTTTATGTGCTGTCAGTTTACACACACATGCAAACATTTGTTTCCCTCTGGATTGTCTTTCAGTTTCTAAACGATGCCTTTGGGTAAGCAGAGTTCATACTGTTAGTCTGTACTGTGACGTATAATACGTGCCATGTGGGTACCGTGTGTGTGTGTCAGCTGTGGTGTAATTCAGTCTGTCACTTTCCCCTTCGTGGTGAGCACTTCGTGTCCTGGTCACGAAATCTCTGTGCACTCCCAGGCCAGGAAGACGCTCCGGTCCCCTCTGACAGCTTCCCTGCCCCACCGTCCGCCTCCACGTCCGCGCTGTGTTTGGCGTGAGGCAGGGATCGAGGTCCATTTTGGGTATTGGATGGACTGGATACTGGATTGACCAAAATTATTTTTATTTACTTATTTGTTTACTTATTATTGTTACTGTTATTTATCCTCATCCAAGGACATTTTTTCATTGCTTTTAGAGAGAGAGGAAGGGGAAGAGAGAAACATCTCTGCGAAAAAGAAACATCAATTCGTTGCCTTACATACACACCCAGACTGGGGATTGGCACCTGGACCGGGGCCACCCACACCCCAACCATGGATCGAAACCACAACCTGAGCATGTATGCTGACTGGGAATTGAACCCTCAACCATTTGGTTACCGGACAGTGCTCCGAACAACTGAGCCACACTGGCCAGGGCCCAAGCATTATTTCCAATAAACCCTCCTTTCTCACTGCACTGCGTTGTCACCTGTGTGCTTTGGACAGGAAGGACAGGGAGGACAGGCATGGCGCGACACTGTCTTGCGAGGCACAGGAATCCTAACTCCTGTCCTCAATCTCAAAAAAAAGACATGATCTTTCAGTAAGGTGGAATTTTAATTGTGCTTTTGCTTCCAGGATACCAAGAGTCCGTGTTCTGGAGGATGAAGAGGGGTCGAAGGACATCGAACTCTCTGACGACCCTTACGACAGCATCCGGCTGAGCGTGGAGAACGTCCCCTGCATCGTCACCCTGTGCAAGGTGCGAGCCGGCGTCTGATGGCCGTTGTCTCCCCTAGAGGTCTCCTCCCTCCCTGACCCATTGAGGTTACTCAGCGGGTTGGAAAGTTGTAGTTTCAGAAGCCGCAGGGAGGTGGCTTTAACCCGAATCCAGCAGCTGGTCCTCTTAGAGACCATTTCCAGGAGGAGCTCTTCCTTTTCTTCAAGATGGGATAGAGCCCTGGGAGCTCACCAGCAGGCGCCGAGTTATAGCAGCTGAGTTGGTTCGGATCCTACAATCAGGCATTTCACCAGAATGCCATGGGCGTATTTCCTCTCATTTTCTCAGCTCTGCGGGGTCTAGGCGGGCAACATAGTGATAAGGTGGTTGGAGGGCAAACACTGTCCCCTCTGTGGGTCCCATCTGTGAAATGAGGGGGTCGGAGCAACTCCTGGGGCCTCGTAGGGCAAGTGTAGGACGGGGCCAACATCCAGCTGATGCTGCTGTGCGAGGCTGTGCAAACCGGTCTGTATTGCTCGCAGGATCACTATTTAAAAGTGAGACTGAGTGTGTTGGGTCTCATTCCTCAGCACTCACTCCGTAAGCCCAGGGTGTGTCGAAGGGCTGGGGCTGACCAAGGCCACCTGCCCCGGACTCACTCCTGAGTGTTTCCCAGCAGGTCCTCTCGGTCTCACCTTTGTCAGCCGAGACACACCCACGTGGCCCCACGTGCGAGTTTCCCCCTGGGTCCCTCTGCTGGGGGCCCTGGCTGCCTTCTGATGTGGGCGGTCTGTGAATGGCAGTTCTGACCCCCCGGCACTCATTTCTGTGGCGTGCTGCTGTCACAGCTTGCACAGTGACCTGCACTGCCATGGTTGAAGGCTGCGTCAGGTATTTCCCATGTGAGCAGAATCTAAAATTTTGGTCCTGATTGGGCAACGCAGCTTCCTTGTGGGTACAGGTGTTCTTCCAGGAGGCTGTCGTGGTGGGCCTCTGGGGGGTGGCACCCACACCTGTGCTCTGCTGCCCTGGCTGCAGATTGGCTGTCGGCATGTGGTGGATGCTACGCTCCAGGAGGAGGCCTGCTCCTTGGCCAGCTTGCTGGTGTCCGTGACCAGCAAGGGAGTCGTGACGTGCATGAGGAAAGTGGGGAAGGGCAGCCTGGACCCGGAGAGCGTCTTCGAGATGATGGAGGTGAGGCTGGGGGACGGGCAGAGCCGGGGCCCAGCGGGGAGTGCCCGCTGTCGCCTGCCCCCTCAGTCGCACCGTCGGGATTCCCCCCGTGCGCACCCTTGGCCTGGAGTCGGAGGACTGCTGGTATGGCCGGTGCCAGCTGTTGGTCTGCTGCCCAGCCAGGGCTGGTTGCTCATCCCGCTGTCTCCACTCCCAAGTTTCCACGTCTCCAAATGCTAGCGTGAACCGCCCATGTGCAGAGTCGCTTGTGACTCCCAAATCCTAAGCCTTTGTGATTGGATGAGGGGATGGAAGTCGGCAGAGCCGGAGCTGGGGGCTGAGGGATGGCAGGCTCCCCACAGCATAGCAGTGTTTGGGTGGAGATGAGGGGAGCAGTGGGCAGCCCCCCGTCAGCCTCGGGTGCGTGTCCCTGCGGGTCTCCCCGGCTGCTCTGGGCTCACTGGGGACACGTCTGCCTTCCTCGCTGGCCCAGCAGCCCCTCTGTGGCAGGGACCAGGTCCTGCTCCGCTGCACCTTTCTAGACCTTCCTCCCCCAACCCCCTTCCCCATCCACCTCGACTCTGCAGAAGCCTTTGAGGCTTTGACACTGACTGACCGACAGGCTGGCTAAACTGCCAGGAACACAGTTAGCTGGACTCAGGTGGGGTTTTTGTTGTTGCTGGGGTTTTTTGTTTTTGTTTTTATAGAGAAAGAGGGGAAGGGAGGGAGAAAGGGAGAGAAACATTGATGTGTGGTTGCCTGTCACACACCCCCAGCAGGACACCTGGCCCACAACCCAGGCACGTGCCCTGACCAGGAATCAAACTGGTGACCCTTTGGTTGATAGGCCGGCTCTAGCCCACTGAGCCACACCAGCCAGGGCCAGGTGGTTTTTGTTTCAGATGAGCACTGTGACGCCTCACGACACAGGTCCATGGGTCATCGCTCCCCATCAGGCAGGGTGCCGGCTGTGCCCTTCCTCCATCCCTAGAAACAGTGACTTTCCACCGGCGACTCTGAGCCCTTGATGTCTGTCTTCTCTTTTTATCATCATGTTTGAAAGCAAAAGTGGGTGGTGTTTATAAGGCCAAGGACGCCAAAGACCCTTACTCAGGTACTGACTCTGGTCTCACCCGAGCGGTTCTGCTTAGAGATCTGCTGGCAGGTCATCTAGAAACTGCTCGTCAGGTGAGCCCTCGGCACCCTCTGCTCTTCATGAGACAGACCCCACACTCCCTGCGGGCTCCCCATGCCTTCCCACTGTAGTTCTCAGCCGAGACCAAGTCAGACTTGGGTGACAGTGTCGCCGCTGTCTTCAGGGCAGCAGGAACACTAAGTGTCTGGGGGTGGGGGTGGTTGTCCTTTCTTTCCTCGTGTGGGACGAAGGTATTTCCAGAATGGGGCTACTAAGCGGCTGAGGTGTGGCGTGTGTGTGTGTGTGTGTGTGTGTGTGTTGATCTGTGTGACTAACTACACAAAGGCCCTGGGAGGCAGATGGGAGGGCGCGGGGTTGGACGGCAGGCCAGCAGAAAGGGACGCCCTCCCTGGCCAGGCATGGGCCTCACGGTGCTGTCCTGTGTCCCTCTGTCCTGCAGACCAGCAAGCGGGTGGGCAAGGTGCTGCATGCCTCCCTGCAGAGCGTCCTGCACAAGGAAGAGAGCCTGGGGCCCAAGAGACAGAAGGTCGGGTTCCTGGGCTGACGTACACGTGGACCCCCGTTGCCGGAGTGCTGCTCTCAACATCTCCATCTGAGCCGAAGTGTGCATGTGTTTTTCTTAACTGCTACGAATTTAAAGCAACATTTGTATGTGTGAAATTAAACTCTATTTTCTGGTCTGGTTTGGAATGGCTAGGATTCTTCAGCGGTAAGCCGGGACGCCAGGGTGGCGCCCCCGAGAGTCTGGTCCTTGTCTCCTTGGGTCCAGCGGCCGGCTCCCTGGCGAAGGGCTCTGGTTGTGGGCCTTCCCAAGGAGACACTCATTCCTGCTGCAGGAGTTCCAAACAACAGCACACACACCACAGTAAGGGCCCTCCAGCAAACCGGTTCAAAGGAAATGCTAATGATAGGTATTTTGCGATGGTTCCTTCCCCTGGAGAGCTTTCAGTGTGAGAATCACCCAGCAAAACTTCATTTGCCTTGTGCCTTTGGGTGCGTCTGGGGGAGACCAGAGGAGGCGCTCAGCCACAGGGGTCCAGCCAGGGACCCACTTGGCTGCTGAGCCTTCCTGGGGAAGCCCAGCCCTTGCTTCCTGTCCTCCGAGACACCCAGGCCACACTCCCCAGTGGGAGGGGCTGCGCGGCCACTTTGGTCCTTAGCCAGCTGTTGTTGTGGCTCTTGTTTTGAAATTGCTTTGTGTTTTATAACCACTCCCCAGTGTTTTGTAAGATTTTGTTTTGTCAGCATTAACACGGCTGCTTTAGAGATGTCATTTGATGACTCAGCCTGCCTTCACTCTGGGGACGGGGGAAGGCCATTCTCGATGGCCCCAGGAGGCTCTTCTGTAAGCCTGCGTTCTACTCCGAGCTCAGTGTGTCGGAGGGGAGTCTGTTCATGGGTTGATCGGTCTCCGTTTTTCTCCGGGGGATCCAGCCCTCCCCAGTCGGCCTTAAAGCACCCGGAGAAGGGAGGCTGAAGGAGAGTGTTTTAGCCATGGCCTTCGCTCGCAGTGTTTTGCTTAGACAAGGAGGGTGAGGAGTTGCAACTTTATTGCCTCCTGGAAAGAACACAATTGAGCCGAAGCCCTGGCAGTGTGGCCTCGGGTCCTGGCAGGGCCCCGCTCCCGGCAGGGACAGCTCCGGCCCTGCAGAGAGAAGCAACTGCCTGGACTTGGACTTGCAGCTGCCGCCCTGTTGGGAACACAGCCTGGGTTTTCATTATTTTTAAATGTTTTCTAGTGATTGTCCCTCCATGTGCCACGACAGGGCTCCCAGAGACAGACACCAGCCTGTCCGCCCCTGGCTGCCTGCGCATGATAGAACATGCACAGTGGTCAAGAGAAACTTGAGTCGGAATAAAGTTTAGAAGCCTTTGGTCTTGGTGATTAAAGACACTGGACAGAGGGGCCGGGCTGGCGAGGCTTTGCCAGGCCCCGTAGGACCGCCACCCACAGCGACACGGTCACAGTGAAAACGGGAGGAGAGAAACACAGGGCAGGGCGAAAGGAGGGCTGCAGTTGTGAGTGTGCGAAGCAGTTTGTCCTTGTGTTATTTATTAATTGTGTGTATGCTTTATTCACACTGCACCCGTGAACCTCCTTTGCCCACCCCTGTGGGTTAGTGTGTGTCTCTCCCACCCGGGCCTTCCCTTGAAAGCTGCCCCTTCCCCTGAGAAGTGCACAGGACAGACGAAACTAAACCCGGTGGGCGAGGTCTCTTCAGGAGAGAGACACACAGGCATTTGTCAGAAACCTCTGATTATTGCAGCCCTCGGAGAGAATACACGGAGCAAGCAAACCGAAGGGAAGGACTGGAAAGATGGAGTGGCCAGGAAATGAACCCCAGGGAGAAGAGCTGTGAGGCCAGCCGAAGGGCAAGAGCTTGGGGGATGCGGCGCACAGGCGTGGAAAGAATACAGTGTCACGGAGTACAAAAGTTCGTTTATTCATGATGCCTTGGTCTCCCAAGTCAGGTACATCCAAGCCTGTAAAACACGTGAATTCAGACCGTTAACAGTAGTTTGCATACTGCTCACTGGGCAGTGGTCCCACACGGACTGCCAACAGAGCATAAATCTGTGCTGTTCCAAACTTTTCAGAAATAATCTGGCCGTGTGTGTGAAAGGCCTTGAAAATGTTCATTCCCTTTGATCTAATCTTTCCACTTCTGGGAATGTAACCGAAGTAAATAATTCAAGACACCAGGGGAATTGAAACACAAAATATGGAGAAGTTCATCCCAGTGTGACTTCTGCCCCGCAGAAACTGGCCGTTGGTGAAGCGCCAGCCCTCGAGGAGAGGGTTCCAGAAAGCCGCGGGCTGTGGACGCCCCTGGTGGGCTGCCTCCAAGCGCAGCCTGGGTCCGGCCGCTGCAGCCGGGCTGGTGCAGGCAGAGCGCTGCCTCCAGTGCTTCCCACAGACCTGGGCATCCAGGTGTGTGCAGCCCACAGATGCCTGAGACTTTCCGCCTCCGCGTCAGCCCATGACCACGGGGGGGGGGCGGGAGCCCGTGGGGAATGCTTCTCTATTTGGCTGTCGGGCGGACGGTTCTGTGAGGAAGCCAGTACGCTCGTCCGAACCAGCGCTCCTGACGGTGACCCACTATTCCACACCCCCATTCTCTCTTCCCTGCCCCTGCCCCTGTCCCTGCGGGACCACCTCCCACATAAATCACTGGCATGAGCCCTCATGTCAGGCTCTGCTTCTGGGGAGAAGCCCAGACTGAGAAGTTGGTGCTAGAGGTGGCCTTCGAGAGCAGACCCTTTCAATGGGGTTTGGGGACTGGCTCGGTGATTGGCAGGTGGCAGCCAAGGCCCCTGTGGGTGGCCGTGATTGGGTTGGCAGTGAGCCAGGACATCTGATGGCATCGTCATCACTGAGACTTGCCTGTGGTGGGCTGAGGTCGGGTGGAGGCCCCGCCACACCCAGCAGGCAGTCTGTGGGCTTTACGAAATGGTTGAGTTGGCCGACTTGGGAATTACCGTGAAAAGCCTTAGAAAAGAAAAGATGGCAGCCCACCGTCCACCCGTGGTGCGCTCCGATGACCGGAGGCTCCGTGGCCCGGTGTCAAGAGCTGAAGTATAGCCGCCGGGCAGGACGAGCTGGGACCCAGACCCCAGGTCTTCTCCTGCTGGAGCAGCACGGCTGCGGGGAGTGAGGTTGCGTTGCCACTGGCTTCCTTCACCAGAGGCGGGGCTCCATCAGGAAAGAGAGGGGCTCAGGCCTGGGGTGAAGGCAGGGTCTCAGTCCCTTCTTCCCCTGAAGGCCTCTGGCAGGCAGAGGAAGCCCCACCCCTGGTGGAAGGAGAGCAGCTGCCCCAAGGAGCACTATGCCACCCACCACTCGAAGGCCGTTCCCAAGCCAGGCGCCTCCAGAGATGTCCGTTCAATGCGGCCCACCTTTCCCCACTGCCTCCGGAGCAGTGACTAGGGTCCGACTGCGCCCTGAGCCTGAGCAGGGGACATGGTCCCTGCTGTGGGGAGAACTAGACTGCTCATCAGAACTATTGCAAGACCGGGCTTGGCGTGTGCCGGGCCCCAAGGGTGTCAGACCAGCTCCCTGGCCGGAAAAGGGTGGACATCCTGGCAGAGGGGCTGACGTGGTTCCTGCCTCCCTGCTGCGTCCGCCCCCACCCCCCAAGTCTGCACCCGGTTGTCGCCCAGAGTCGAGGAGGAGGGGCTGCCAGGGCTGAACAGACGGAGAAGGCAACAGCTCTGCTAAGATCTGTGAGAGAAACGGGGCCACAGGGTGAACGTCTGCTCCCCAAAGTGGGGAAAACAGCAGGCACCTTCAGAGACCCCCACCCTGCCGGGCAGGAGCTCGCCAAACCCCGCTCAGGAGCCAGGCAGGGGGAGGGGCACCTGAGCCGCAGCTGGCGAGGTGCTGGAGGGGCCAGAGGCTCAGGGTGCCTGCTGACGACGAAGGGCTGCGCTCTTCACCTGCTGGAGTCTGACCTGGTCCTCACTGCGCATCTCGGAGAAAATACCCCTCGTGCAGGAGCAGGGAACAAGACCTGCACTTGGGAGAAACTTAAAGCAGAGCCTCACCTGCTGGGGTTTCACCAGAACCTAACCAACCTGGAGGAAGGGAGTACCCAGCTCCAGCCCCTCCACCATCCTTTCTCACCCGAGGGTGGGGGTGGCGATTGGACCGAGAAGCTCCATGAAGTTCACAGGCCAGAGGCGCGGGCTCCCTGGCGGAGAGCTCGTCACCAGACGGCAGAGCACGAGTAGAGGCAGTACTCATTGAATGAAGGACAGGGCGCCAGGCCGGCCAGGGTTGCAAGGGAGATGACACTCCTAAGGAGGGTCCTTGAGGCTGTGCTTACTGGCCCTTTGTCCTTGGCTTTGACTAAAGGCTGAGGCTGTCCTTGACACACCCTTGGAGATGCGCACCCTGGATGCTGCTACTTTTGGGGAGAGCAGCTGACCGTCCAGCCTCCGCAGGCAGCCCCGTTTCTGCTGACGCGGCGCCAGTGGGGCTGATGGGAACCTCTGTGCGGGGTGAGTGTGAGGGTGGGGCAGGATGCCAGGCCAGGAGTTTCCGTGCCTCTTGGGCTGACCTGGGTGGAGTGGCCCTGGCTTGGTTTATGTAACTTGGACTTCCAACAGTCTGGAAGGAAAAACACCAAAACAACAACAAAAAGAAACTTGAAAACTGACATGTGCCTTTTAGAGCGCTCTCCTGATATTCCTGCATCAGGGACATCAGTGTAAAAAGGTGGGGTGTCCTGGATGGGGTGTCCGAGCAGGGCCATGTCCTTGAGGGTAGGTTACTTGTGAACACTGGCCTGGGCTCACTCTCCTGGCTGAAGCTACTACGCTTGCTGCCCTACCAGCAGGCAGAGGCCCCGGGATGGTGCCAGCATGTCAGGTCTGTCACACTGGGAGGCTGGACTCCGCAGACTGCACTGGGGCTGCCACTGGGCCCACTGCAGGGGCCTCGGTGTGGTTCTCTTGCTGGCCAGGGAGAGCTGCAGGTGGGCACGGGGACCTGGGCATTTAATGGCCATCAGCTCACCTCTGGTGACAAGGAGGCGTGGGGACTACAAAGAGCCCGTGCACCTGTCCCTTCCTGACTAGAGTGTCCGGTCTGACCCCAGCAGGCCCCTGGGGTCACGCTCTGCTCTGGGAGCTGCGCCACCATGGAGGCAGCAAGGAGCAAAACCCTGTCCAAAGGCGGTTTTCCAGAAAAGTCCAGGAACCACAGGGTAGAGGAACAGCTAGGAGAAAAGGGACAGGACCATGGAGAAGAGACAGAAAAGGTGGCCCACTCCGAATACTGGGGGAGGGGGAGGCAGCGCTCTCCCCTGACTGCTCCGGAGGCCATGCCAGGGACCCTGGGGGAGGTTTCACCCTTCTAACAAGCTGAGCGCCTCAGGGTGGAACCAGTGGCTTTGCAGAGTCATGACCTGCTCGTCCCAGGAAGGGCTTAAGCCCACAGAGACCTCTGACAGGGTCGGTGGGAAGTGACGTCCCACGTACCCATGTTGAGGGTGGTCACCCAGGCAGCCTCTGACGACCTGCCTCCAACTCGGAGGCCCAGAGGTGGCAGGTCGCTGCAGCAGCTAGAGACGGACGGGTTGAACCAGGTCACCAAAAACGGCGATCTGTTTGAAGTGCTCACCTTTAACAAAGTAGCACTTTGTAACACACAGGGTGCAGGCGCCCTCTTAAACACCACTCTGAGGTGCCTCGGGCGCTGGAGACGGGCACCAGCTCACAGCGCCTGAGACCCCGTCCCCTCCCGGGGCGGCCGGCCGAGCATCTCCCAGGCTGTGCAGACCCTCCCTGGGGGCTGGGCGGACTTGAGGCGGCTGAAGCCGAAAGACTCCTCCCCCGCTGTGATTGCACATGTCATTTCACAGCACAGACGACTCCCGGGTGCTCGCGGAGGTGCTCTGTGTTGTGCACACACGTGTGCACACGCATGCCTGTGAAGCCTGCATGTCAGGAAAAACCAAAGACGTGGCCCCCTGCAGATGGAAAGCTCTCCACGCAGTGCTCCTCCCCGAAGTGCCGAGAGTTCACTTGCCTGCCGAGGAGGAAGGAGGGGAGGTGTGCCCCCACCTCGCCTGGGGCCAAGGCCTCTGTGGGCCCCAGTGCAGCTCAGCCGAGGGGCTCCTCCTCCCCGCTTCACTCTCCGTCTGTGAGGAGAGGTCACTGCTCACCAGACTCACCCTCGGCTCGCTCACTCACATCTGTGTACTCGTACTTCCCTGTTTTATTGTTTCTGTCACTATTTTGGTGCCCAAATCGTCCCTGATTTTGGCCCTTGGACCAAAGTCCAAGCTGGCTCTGTGTTGCACCGCCACGTTCCCCTCCTTCCTTAAGCTCTCTGGCAAAACAACTTGTCCCAGGCTCACTCTCTGCTTTCCCTGTCCAGCTCTGGAACCAGCCATTTCTCCACAGTGCTCCAGTTCCTCTCAGGGGAAAGCTGTACTTAGCAACCAGTGCTTGGCTGCTAGGAGCACTTGGGGCCTTGGAGGGGGTGCCGGTTCAAGGCCCTTCCTGTGACTGCTGGGAACAAAAGTGCCCATTTCCATCCAAACTCACAGACTCCTTTTCTGAGTTAAGGTGCACAGTGGTGCGTGGATAGCTCCACCCCCCATGTTGGGATTCCTCCTCGTGCCCTCCCTGTTCGCACCCGCCCTGCCCTTCCCCGACCGTGAGACACCTGGCTTCCACTGCCTTCAGCAGATTTACATATCCAATGGGGGCCCTGTGTACACTGGCCTCTCCCCTCTGGTCGCCTGACTAAGGTGATGTCCACCAGGGTTCTCCATTGTAGGGCTCCTCTTTCTCCAAGTCGTGAATAAGCATTTTGTAGGCCTATAATTTGAGACAGACTATCCCATTCCTTCCTCCTCACTGGGCTCCCCAAGAATTCCCCCTCCGCCCTACTGGACCCTGACACCCCACACCGGGCCCCCCCCAGGACTACTCCCTGCCCCAGTGTATTTACCTCCCCCTCAGGATGGTCTGGCTGAGCAGCAGGTGAAGGAAGGGGAGGACTCGCTTGTATTTGTCACCAAAGACGCATCACGTGCACAGGCGCAGAAACACAGAATTGTTGTAACGAACATCCCAAGCTGACAGGCAGCCAGCCCCGACGTCGCAGAACTGTTCTGGAGCCGCCGAGCTCCTGACTGACATCTGGGCAGCATGGGCAAGTCTGGCAGCCTCACTGGGCCTCCGTTTCCTGGACAGTAAAGTGGGGAAATGGCGGGACTTCCCTTGTGTCACTGGTGGGAGGCCACTCTGAGCTGCCGCCCAGAAGAGAGTGGCCCACGGTGTGAGCTCTGAAGACCATCCTGTGTCTTTCAGACTCCTGGAAAATAAAGACTGTGTCAGAAGGCAGGGCCAGGATGCTGGTGGGCGTTTCCCAGGAGGGAGGCTCTGTGGCTCCCAGGCCTCCCCCTTTGCAGGCTTTCTGTTTTGTTTTGTTTGCACACGTCCGCAGCCAAGGCTGGGAGGGGTTCCTGGACAGAGGTCCTCATTGCAGCTGCTGGAGACGTGCAGCCCTGTCCCCGGCCGCCACTGCTCTGTTCTCTGACCAGGCGCCGCACAGGCAGCAGCATGGAGCTCTGGGGGGCCTACCTGCTCCTCTGCCTCTTCTCCCTCCTGCCCCAGGCCGCCACCGAGACCCCGTCCCCCAAGGTCAAGAAGTCTGCAAATGTCAAGAAAGGTAAGGAGGGGGATGGGCCCCTCTCTGTCTTCCAGGGAGCTGGTCAGCCTCTCCGTCGCTGGTCCTCAGGCTCATGTCCCTTCTGGATGAGTCTGGAGAACCAGTGAAGTGCCCCCTGGGGCCTGTGGGGAGGGGTCCCCAATAGCAGGGGGGCTGGCAGAACTCTCGGGGTCAGTGACTCTCACAGTCAGAGAGAACCTTCCAGATCATTACAACTACATCTCCTCTCCCCCTCAATATTTTAAAGAAATCAAAACTTGCTGGGCAGTGTGGAGATGCCCAGCCCTCATGGGAGAGAGCCCCTGGGCTCTGCTTTGAAACCTCCAAACCTCAGGTTTCTCAACTGCAACATGGGGGCCGTGGCATTCGCTCCAAGGGCTGCTGTGAAGACTCACTGACACAAAACAGGCAGAGTGCTGGCGCACGGGACACACTTGATGTGGGGGGAGTGGGAAGGACTGTCAGGTCTTGCCTGGTTCTGCTGCACATGGTGCCCGGAGGAAGTCCAGTTGTTCAAACTCAAACTGGGATTCCAAGCGGCTTTGTTCTCCCCCCGTCGCCGCTGGGGCTCGGGGTGTCCTTGGGTCGCCTTGGCTGCGGCAAGGCCTGCCCTTGGAGCCTGGCCTGCAGTGAAGTCACCCCGAGCTGTGTTGAGACAACATCGGCGAAACGCCATGGTAATGAACCAGGCCGTCACCCCCACTGGGCTCCGGGGCTAGGAGACTTCCAGGCGGAGATGCAGCGGCCAGGTCCACAGCACAGAAAACCCAGAGCAAGGAAACGGGGCTCAGCTGCCCTTGGCCCCCTCTCTGAGCCTCTTCTGTCAATGGACAGTTGCCGTTGGCCACGAACTAGTGAAGTAGGAAAGGTGGCCCAGGACCAGGGAGACCCTCGGCGTGGCGACAAGGGACGGGGCAGAGCTGATGGAAAATAACCTCCAAGGTTCGGCTTCAAAAGTGAACAAAGAGAAGTTCGAAACAGAATGGATATTATGCCGACACTAGTTTTGAAGGGAGGATTTATGTGAAAATACATACTTGTATACATATGTTATTTTTCTGGAAGGATTAACAAGAGTAAGAGTGATCAGTTCTGGGAAGAAAAACTGGGTCAGCCAGAGGTGAGGCATGCAGGGAGGGCTCAGGCAGCTGGAACTCCAGGGGCCATGTGGCCACACCTGGCCAAGGAGCTCAGGTGGGCAGGGTGGCCTCAAAGGGTGACATAGGCCCTGAGAACAGCTCTGGGGGACCTGGACCACATCCATTTCCATCACACAGATCAGCAACCGGAGCCTCGCAGACGGAGAGGGGGCGGGGCAAGGGCCTCCTTGTCCTGCCCAGAGCAGTGGAGGTGCCCCCTCCACCCTCACCTTCCCTGGGTGGGGCACTGTTAGCACCTCGCTTTCTGGCCAGTCCCCGGAGGGCCCCTCACACACACAGGTGCCCACGTGCACATCACGGAGGTGCCCCACTGAAGTGACAGCTTACGGAAAGGCACCCCTGTCTTTTGCAGTCTGACCCAGCACAGCTGAGGGCGAGGCTTAGGCCTAGACAAGTGCCCCCACTTGTCTCCTCAGCCAAGTGCCCTTGTGCAGTGCCCAGCTTGTGCCACCTGATGCGGCCCCTGTGTGGGCATGTCACGTGACAGGGGACAGAGTGGGTGTGGACTGGCTGGGACAGGGGCCCAGCCCCCACAGAACCCCGCCGGGCTGCCTTCCCAGCCCCATCTCATCTGGGTGTCATTTTTCTCATATTTAGTAAGTTGCATCACTAATTTCTGTAAACACAAGTATGCTTTTGCTTGCATTTGTCTGCTATGATACCCCTGTGAAGCCATCCTATGGATGGACAGGAGCTCCAACTTCACCCCCACGCCTGTGGACAGACATCGTGCAGCCCCAGCCAGACGGACCGGGGAGGCCCCCTCACCCTCTGCCCCCCACTAGGCATGGCCTTTCCTGAGGTCCCTGGGATTTCAGAAAGACGGGTCCACCCACAGAGCTCTCAAATGACACACACATGTAGAAAGACCCCACGCGTGGCCACCCCCCGGCATGAGGCCAGCAGGGCCTGGCTAGGAATCTGTGTGCTGTGGGAGGCGGGGGAGATCAGGCTCAGAGTGCCCGACCCGGGGCTCGGACCCACCCTGCCAGCTGCTGGCTCTGTGATCTTAGGCGAATTGCTTCAGTCCGGCCTCGGTTCCTGTCTGTGAGTCTGTGGAGCAGCAGTGCAGAAACATTGTCCCGGTCACAGGGCTGGTGACAAGTCCAGCACTGTCCACACGCTTTGTTCCTCTCAGTCTCTGGTCCTCTGCAGAGGTAGGGCTACCACCTTCCTGTTTCACAGATGAGGAAACTGAACTCAGGGAGGCCGAGCAGCTTGCTCCAGGTCATGCACATCCACATGACCTCACAGCCTGTGTGCACACTTACCCGTGCCGCCGCACTGGGTCCTAGCCCAGAGGCCCCGCTTTGCCAATCTGCGTCTTGTTCCTCCAGCCTGGGAAGGTGGATCGGGGAGGTCTCCAGGGTCCCCAGCCCTGCTTCCTATGCTCCGTCCTGTTTGGGAGCTGGGAGGGTGGTAGGGTGGTGGGGGCTCACTGGAGACTGTCTGCACCCCCAGCCCAGCCCCTGCCAGTCCTAACGCTGTGGGGTCCCCAGCAACATCCCTGGGAAAAGGCAGTACAGGTCTCACCATAGCCGGAGCACGGGATCAGTCTCCCCAGCAGAAGGAAAATCCTGAGCACTTCCTTACACTGTCACCAGCAGGGACAGAGAGGGACACAGCACACCAAGAGGTCGAGGTCCAGGAGAATGGATTCCCCTTGTCCTTTGTGGTTTTGAGGGAGGGTCTGCCCCACCCAGCCCCCGCCTGCCCCAGTCCCTGCTCCTTCCGCACACATGTGTATGATCATCCAAGTCCTTCCGACTTCACCCTAGATGTCGTGAGCCCGAAGATGTTCGAGGAGCTCAAGAGCCAGCTGGACAGCCTGGCCCAGGAGGTGGCCCTGCTGAAGGAGCAGCAGGCCCTGCAGACGGGTGAGTGCAGGTGGCGGTCTTTCCGGGCAGTCGGGTGCCAGAGAGAAGGGCCCGGGGTGGGTGGGGAGTAGGGGCAGCAGGCAATGCGCCTGAAGGCTGCAGCCAGCACCAGGGCCTGGCCAGCTCTGTGAGGCCGGCCCCGTAGGCCAGGGCGCCCGGTTCAGGGAGGCCCCTGCTCAGCCTGTTTCCTCTCTGGAGACCCCCTGACATGGGAAGTGGGAGAGTCCCAAAGGACAAAAGCTCTCCCACAAGAGTCCATCATCACCCATGGGAGGTGGGCCCCCTGGGGTGCTCTGTGGAGCAGAGGTGACGGCCCATCCTAATGAGCCCCCAGCAGACCCTCCACCCAGCCAGGCCCTGCAGCGCCTCCCCCACCCCCGCTCCGTGTGTCAGAAGTTTCCTAATCAGCCCTCATCATCAGAACCCTGCTGAAGCAGGATTTGTTGTCCCATTTTAGAGATGGGGGAACTGAGCTGTAGAGAGGTCCTATCCCTCGCCCACCCTCACCCCCGGGCTGTCTAGTTCAGCTTAGGGCCTGCATGGGAAGCAGCCTGCCCGCTCGGGCTTGGCCAACGGCCATGGGGGGTGGAGCCTGGCTCTGAGCTCTGCCACCCTGTCTCCCGATTACCATCTGGGAGCCACCCTGGCTCTTCCTTAGGAACTCTGCAAACCGCCCTGTGCCCACAGCCACTCTCTCGCCTGCTGCTTCTCTTGCCAAGGCGCGCTCACCTCCAGGCCTTGGGCCCTGCCCTCCCCTCCTGCCTCCTCAGAGACCTCCAAGATCAATGGGCAGTTTTTACACACACCCTTCTTTTCTTTCAGCATTCACACTGCCATCCTTCTGTCCCTCTAACCTGCCACACTCTGTCCCTCCACCATGGGGCCTTTGCACATGCTTCTCTGGCAGCCTGAACGGCTCCCCCAAGGCCCACATAACAAACACCTGCAGCATCACCATCTCAAAGTCTCTGATCCCTCTCCTCAATCAGGCTCCCCAGTTTCAAGCTCTCGCAGAAGAACGTAAAGGGAAGAACACCCTTTACCTCGTTTACTGCCATCAGTGATGTGATATTCATTTGCTGGTTTATGTCTGCCTTCCACACTCCACCACGTGGCCCAGAAACACAGGGGCCACATCTGCCTCCAGCTGCCCAGTCTCTCCCCGCACCCCGCCCAGCACAGCACCTGCCATGGAGTGGCGGTGCTCAGGAGGCCTTTGCTGAAGGAAGGAAGGAAGGAAGGAAGGAAGGAAGGAAGGAAGGAAGGAAGGAAGGAAGGAAGGAAGGAAGGAAGGACAAACGTGTGACCGGACAGCTCCCTTAGCCCGGCAGTTGGGAGAGGGGGCTCTAGAAAGCGAGTGTCTGCCTTGTTTGGCTTCAAGTATCGAAAGCCTAACTGTAGCTGAAACAAAAAGTGCATGTGGACGTAGGCAGCTGCTTTTGTTCAGAAGCCACACTGCCTGGTTCCAGGATAGCGGGCCCAGCTCCAGGCGCCGTGAATGCATTAAAGGCAGGAAGGAGAGGGACCAGCCACCTCGGTCCCATTCATCAGGAAAGTCAAGGTCTTCCAGCCTCTCAGAGCTCTGTCATATGACCACCTGTAGTTCCAATGCAAGAGCGAGCTTTTGCGGTGGAGGCAGACAAGGAGGGGGGAGTGGGCAAGGGGGCTGGCTGGGTCAGCCACCATGTCTGCCTGAGCACAGTGCCACCCTGGGCCTCAGTGTCCTCATCTGTACCATGGAAGGAGTGGAGAGATATTCGCAGGACTAGCTCGGAGTCCCTCTCATGTCTGAGCTTTGTGCTCCTGCAAAGTCTGAGTTACCCAGCCACCATGTCCCACCCCACTTCCGACCCCACCCCCCGAGAGTGAGGTGACGTGGTGGGGACCTCCCCGCACAACGGCCACGGCCTGTAGAAATCCCAGTACCTCCCTTTTTGCCGATTCCCCGGAGGTTCACAGTCTCCTGGCCTCCAACTCACCCCCCTCTCCATCACTACCCAACCTATGGATCCCCTTGTCTATAATCTCCCCAAGCACACCTGAGCCCCGTTAGCCTGGTCAGAGTTGAGGGGCAAGGGAAGCAACCCCTCTCCCACCATGTGCCCCTTTCCTCCCCCAGTCAGCAACCGCATGTGAGGCCCCTCCACCCTGCCGCATGCATTCCCCTTAAAAGATGTGTAGGGAGATGAGGAAGGATTGCACGCAGGGCACAGGGCCAGAGGAGGGCCGGCATGAATCCAGAGGTCGTGAGCAGGGCACAGCAACAGAGTGCTAGCAGTGGTGATAGGTGCTGAGAGCCGGCCTTCATGGGGGGCCGGCTCTGTGACGGAGGGGGCGTTTCAGGTGGCGTTCCCAGAGAGCATCCCTGAGACAGAGTTTAGCCTGCAGGAGGTTTATTTGGGGTTACCGTTAAGATCTGCTCCTGGGGAAGGGGGGGGCAGAAGGAAGCAGGAGTGGGCAGAGAGAGCAACTCAGCAGCACTGTGGCCTCAAAGAAACCCTTGGCCAACAGCAGAGGGACCCTGGACGACAGGAGGACCCTGCAGAGCAGTCCCGAGTTGGGCTCATTTGGGACAGGCCGGGAGCAGGCTGCCCTGGGAGGAGGCATGGCCTTGGGCGAGGGGCTGTCTTCCGTGGAGAGGGTTGCCAAGGGGGCCCGAAAGCTAAGGGCTGTGTTCCCACAGCAGTTCCAGCATCCTTCGTTCCCAAAGGGGGTCCAGGTAGCGAGCCACAGTGTGCCCAGCAGGAAACAGAGGCAGAGTGGGGCCAGCCTGGGAGGGGCCGTGGCGGCCAGCTTGCACCAGCTGCGATACAGCAGGAGGCGGAAAGGCTGACTTGGCTTGGGGTGCTGTCTGGGAGTCGAGTCGGCTCCGTGGCACGCTGCAGGCACCGAGTGCGGAGCTCCGGGGAGAGCAGCTGCCCTTGGGGACACGCGGATATTTGCTGAGGAAGTGGAGTGGGAGTGACTGTGCAGGCCGGGGGTAGGAGGGGTGCAGTGTACATGGTGCTAACATTTTCGGGGCCAGCGGCAGGCAGACAAACGGACGCATGCCCCCCTCTGTCTAAAAATGCGTTGTGAACCAAGGTGCAAACCCAACTGCTGAGTGAAAACACAGTCTAGCCTCCTCGCTTTGAAAGGGA
Source organism: Tonatia bakeri (assembly GCA_004024845.1). Taxonomy (NCBI): domain Eukaryota; kingdom Metazoa; phylum Chordata; class Mammalia; order Chiroptera; family Phyllostomidae; genus Tonatia; species Tonatia bakeri. The sequence continues at coordinate 54,144 of PVIA01008684.1, forward strand.
GGGCCCTTCAGTGGTTACCCCACCTTGGCAGAGATGAGGGCCTTTGCATGCCTCCATCCTGTGGGGATGCCCCCACCCGGGGGAGGGGCGGGACCCCGAGGTTAGGGGTGTGGGGTGTCTGCAGCTGAGGGGCTGACCTCATGCCCAGCAGCAGGAACGCCAGGACCATGTCAGTGGGGGGCCTGGGCTCTGCATGGGGCCCACCACAGCACATGCTTGGGCCTGGGTCTGGGGACCATCTGGGACCCAAGGGACAGTTGGGGATGGGGAGGAGGCTGGTGAGCCCTCCCGGGCGGTTGGCTCTTTGGCTCCAGGGCCCGGTGACCTTCGTGACGACCATTTGTCCCCCTCGCAGTCTGCCTGAAGGGCACCAAGGTGCACATGAAGTGCTTCCTGGCCTTTGCCCAGGCGAAGACCTTCCACGAGGCCAGCGAGGACTGCATCTCGCGCGGGGGCACGCTGGGCACCCCGCAGACGGGCATGGAGAACGACGCGCTGTACGAGTACCTGCGCCAGAGCCTGGGCGGCGACGCCGAGATCTGGCTGGGCCTCAACGACATGGCGGCCGAGGGCGCCTGGGTGGACATGACTGGTGGCCACATCACCTACAAGAACTGGGAGACGGAGATCACGGCGCAGCCCGACGGCGGCAAGGCCGAGAACTGCGCCACGCTGTCGGGCACGGCCAACGGCAAGTGGTTCGACAAGCGCTGCCGCGAAAAGCTGCCCTATATCTGCCAGTTCGCCATTGTGTAGCCCGGGGGACCCGGAGGAGGGGCTGCGGTGCCTGCCGCAGCAGCGGGGGTGGGGGGTGGGGGTGCCAGGAGGGGCCTTGGGGGAGGGGCGGGGTCGTGGGGGCCAGAGGAGGGTCCCGGGGACCTTCCAGCCTCGCAGACACCCTCCAGTGCTGGGAGCCTCCGTTTGCAAATAAAGTTGGTGCAGCTTCTGGAGAGTAGCTACATCTGTGCGGGTGCTCAGGGCTCAGGGCGGGGAATAGGGCGTGAGAGGCATCTGGACACACCGCGGGGAGGGGGCCCTGGCGGGGGTCGGGAAAGAGGTCCCGCACTGCTGCCGCCTTTTTCCTTTTTATTACTTCTATTTTTCATGTCATTCCCTACCTACAGAAAAGCGGCAAGAATTCCTGTCTACCCTTCAGTCAGATTCTCCAAACTTGAACTATTTTCTGTATTCGCTCTGTCTTTTTACTTTTTCTGAATCGGTTGGCAGTGAATTGCAGGCCTGATGCCCCGTTTCTGGAAAGGAGGACGTTTTCCTACATAAGCACACCCAGGTCGGGAAATTAACGCTCTACAATGTTGTCTTCGAAGTTACAGCCCGGACTCAGATCTCCGGGCTTCAAACTCCACCTCCCTGTGTTGGAATCCAGCATCCCCTCCCCAACATCGGGGTAGGGGAGACCCCCACCCCCACCCTTCCTGTCTTGGATCCCTTTCTGGGGTGCACTGACATGCTGAGTCCTGCTGGGGGTGGGGGTGGGGGCGGGGGTGGGGCTGAGAGCAGAGGCTGCCGGCAGGGGGATTTGCAGCCCCTCCTTGCTAACACTCTGGGAGTGTGTGGGGGGAGGGTCCGGAAGCCAAATACTCAATGGCCCACACTGCCTGACCGGTGCATCCCCCTTCTCCCCACTCCTCACAGAAAACTCTGTGTTAACAATGGCAGCTCCCACTCGTTGACTCCCCCATGCTGCGGGAACTTTGAGAATGTTTCTTGTTTAATCCTACCCCCCAGGACAAGATGGGCTGTGATGCTGAAGAGGATGCCGAAGCTCTAAGAAGTTAAGTGATTTCCTCTGGTCGCACAGCTGGCAAGTAGCAGGGCCAGGATTTAATGCAGGGCTGATTCATAAGGGCCTTGGCCTTCCTACAGTCGCTGTGATGCCTGCTGCCTGCCCTGGAATGTTCCTGGGAAGTGACCTAGGGGTCCCCAGAGGCTATTGGCCGGCTCCCGGCTCCCCCGGGCTTTTCCAACCAGGCAGGCCCAGCTGTAGGCACACCAGCCAGGTGCTGTCAGCCATGGCATCACACACTGTCTGGGCTGCTGAAGCACCTTTCCCTGCCTGGGTGCCTTTTGGAGGGTCTCACTTTCACTGAGAAATTGGTAACAGTTGGATTTCACGCATGGTAGTTAGTGGGTGGGCTGGGGGAGGTGGCATACTTTGGGCCAGATAGTCTGCTTGGTATCGTCACAGAAAGCGTCTCCTGTAATTCCACAATTATGGGAAGAGGTAATGACGTCCATCATAGCTGCAGAAGCTCAGGCTCAGAGGGGTGATGTGATTTGTTCAAGAAGGCACAGCGAGCCCGAGGCAAAGCTGAGCTTCAAATGCAGGTCTTGCAACTGATCTTGGGCTCTTTGCACCCACCCAGCCATCCAGCAGGAAGTAGGTGGCCAGAGGGTTTTCAAAGTTCCTGAAGTGGGCGGCTGCGGGCAAAGGGGCACCACGCCTCTGCCTGAGCGTGGATCCCTGTGCACCCGCTTGGGCAGGCAGGGAGAATTACTCACTGCCAGCAGCAGGTGGCAGTATGAGTCAGGGAATGGTTACCCATCTTTACCCGGCCACCATTGCTCTGGCATTTGGTTTCTCACAGGTCTTTGCTGCCATATACCTGTCTTGGGACCTTTATTTTAAATTTTGACGTTGTGTTCATCATGGGTTTCTTTGCATTTTCATTTTTTAAATATCTCACTCAAGCATTATTTGTCATATTACTGAGGGTTTTTTTTCATACTTCCTTAAATTTGGTGCCCCAGGTGAGCGTGTCGCTCCCTGCACCAGTCCCCACCCTGGCCCAGAGGTGCGACATTCGGAGACTTTCCCAGGGCATATACCAACAAGGAACAGGAGTCAGTGTCCAGATCTTCGACCTCTGTGTTGCTCTGCTAGAAGGGATGGCGGAAGCCTCTTTCCCAGTCTCCCGTCCCCTCTCTGCCGTGGCCTGTGGCCTGGTCCAACAAAGGGACGATTTGAAATATGGGTGTAGGTGTTGAAGAAGCCAAAGGCGGGGTGAAACCCCCTTTTGCCAGGTTTCCAATGCAGAGCACTTTCAACCTGTTTCTCAAGTACAAGCGACATCACTCCTTTCAGTCCCACCAACTTCTCTACCTGATCGATGTTTCTCAGCCTTTGCTACTCTCAAAGCGAAACATTGAATTGGTATCGGTGCTGAACCCTGCTTCATTCTAGGAGGTATGCACCAACTAGCAAGGAAAAACCCGTGTTTATAAAAACGTACCCTGCACCTGTGATGTTTGGCTCCAGTGTGTGCTAATAGTAAGCTGGGCGGGAGAATGCTGGCAAAGTCCGTTTGAAGACCACTGGCCCAGACCCTTTCCCTGAGGGCATGCAGTGAAAGGCCGTGACCCACAGCACAGAGAGCAGCTGTGGTCCCATCACTGCACTGGCTGCTCCTGTTCTGACCCTCTGACCCTCCTTTTTGCATTTGGCCCCTCCTTCAGCCTTCCTCAGCCCCGCTGTCCCAGCACAGGAGGAAGTGCAAACGGAGACTCCTGGAGGGAGAGGGGGCCCCTGGGAGACCGGGGCCTGGGCTGGGAGGCCCTCGCTGCGGGATGTGGATCAGGCCTGGGGGGCATCCCGGCCTTCAGTGTGTTCACCTGCGAAGTGAGGTTCAGACTAGAAGCTGCAGAGAGCCCGTGTGAACAAATGAAGTGAGCGTGTGTTGCCAGGGAGGAGGGAGCGAGGGGCCTTTTTTAGCCGGGTGTGTTATCTCTTACAGGTGCACAACCTATAACCTTCTAGCTGTTTGGCCGTCAGCACTCCCAAAGGCCGTGGTAGAGTGCAGGATTTCCTTTTTCGGTATCCACAATGAAAGTGATTTGTTAAAGAATAATACTGAGAAATCACTGCAATATGTTTTAATTAGTTCATAGATTAATATAGCTTGTTTGCTAAAGAACTCACAATGTAGTCTGTTGCCTAGGGAACAGGGCTAGAAACAACAGCTTAGAATTGGGAAAATCGAATAAAAATTGGCAAAGAAGCTTCATCACCTGTTATTACTGCCTCTCCCACCACGGCCCCACGATCCGTGTCTCTCCTTGTTTAGAAGGGTCTTGGCAGCTCAGGAAAGCAGGCCTTGCTTGCTGAGCCAGTGAGTGGATGCAACCATCTAAGGTCTGGAATCTCCTCCCTCCCCCCAAACCTACCCCTTGTCTGAACTCTCCCTCTCAGCCCCTACATGGCGCGCATGGTGTGTGTTCAATCAGAGTGAATCGGGATAACGGAGCCGAATGGCATACCAGCAGAGTGTGCTGCACAGTCTAGCGCCTCCACGCTGACCTCCTTCACGTGGCCCAGAGCAGACGCGATGCCATGTTCAAGCAGGGCTCACCCGAGCATGGGTCTGGAGGCAACGGGGACATCTTGCGCTGTTTGTGCGAGGTGGTCCATCTGTGCTTGCGGCGTCTGTAGCCAGTGTGCATTTCCATCCTAAAAGTCAATGTCCCTGGCCTGGAGAAAATAAATGAGATTGATTTTTTTTTTTAAAACACCAAAAGACAAAGGCTTTTATGGAAGGAGCTTGTTATCTGTGTTATTTATGGGAAGCGTAATTAAAATGCAGCTTCTTCCTGGATGTACCAGAGTGACTTGGCGCTAGACATCTTTAAAAAGGTGTGAGCCATTTTTATCGTCATGATTGGAAGCATCGCTGTTGCCAGTGTTTCTCAAAGAGCGCATCTGCGGAAATATCACTGGGTCGCGTTTCGAGAGGCAGCGAGGAAGATTTCTGGAAAGATCTGACTACTGTCTGTAAGAGTCACCCCTGGAGAGCACATTTCCCCATTATCCTTCCTTCCTGTTTGCTCACCTGGAAAATGAATGGGTTGGTCACCAGATAATCTTTGATATTCCTTCTGATTCTGATTTTTCAAAAACCTTTGCTATTCTGCCAGAATTAGTCATCTAGTACTGAATTAGGAACCCATGTTAGTGTTTTATTCTTTTTTTTAGTTTTTTTGTTCTTAAAGGTGAATCTGTAAGGAAAGGCTTCTTCCTCCTCTGGGTAACCCAAAGTATTCATTTTCATAAGTATTTCATTTCAAACAGAAACTCTGAGCACAGCAGGAGGTCAAAGTCTGGCCTCTGTAAGCCGAGAATGGACTAGAAAATGCAGGATGTGCTGATGAGTGTGCTTGCCTCTTAAATCACGTTGATGGAGGTGTAATTCACATGCAGTAAAATGCACCCATTTGAAGTGTGCAGTGGATCAGTGGTGACGAATGTTTGCCCCCAAGAGAACCTACCACCCCCATCTCCTGTGGGACATCCCCATCCCCCAGAAGGCTCCCTCATGTCCTCGTCCTCATCAGCCTGCGTCTTCCACGTGGGGACGTCTTTCCCAAGCATCCCTCTGCCTACTTTGGTAGGGACACAGAGGAAACCAAGGCTTAGAGCCTGCACGAGGGGCTGGGGGCGGCTCACACACTAGTGCTGGAGGGGAGGCAGGACTTCAGCCAGCACAGCCCCAGTTTAACGAACTCGGCCTCTGCTACTGGGTGAAGAAACAAGACTCTGTTTAGACCTTTGGGTGACGCCCCACCTGGGGGTGTCCTACTTCCCCCAGCATCCCCAGCACTTCCCTGAGCTGGTCTTGGTCGCCTCCCTGGCCTCTACTCCTTTCTTTGGGTTAGATCGGTCTCCTAACAGGACGGGGACATTCCTGCTGTGTCTCCTGCAGGTGAGCACCAGCCACGCCTTCTCCTGTTTTCCCTGGTGGCGGTGGCGGCGTGGGGAGCCAGCCCTGCCTGGAGCTCTGAGTGGGAGACCACGGGGAGCAGCGCTGCCGGGCGCTTCAGATGCATGTTGTTCTCTTTCTCTCGAAGGTGGCAGCTTGTTTTAGAAACACGCTTAGCCCACAGGAAATATTTATTCTTCCGAAGATCACAATCTCTAGCGAAAGTACATTCGGTGGAAAAACAGCAGTAGAACGAGACGGCGAAGTGAGATGTGGGCCCGGCCGACGCCCTCCGGGGCAATCAGACCATATTATCTTTTCTGCTGGACACAGCTAGTTGGCGTCTCTACTGGCAAATCACTTGCAACTTAGCAATTTTCTACAGATGAATGTATATTCTGACTGAGTCTAGGTCCCCATCAATCAAAAGTTTCATTTCCACTGACGCTCCTGCAGCGCCACAACCATGCCTGGTCAGACTAACGGGACAGGGGCCTCTTCCGTGGCCCGTGGAGCTGCCTTAGCTGACGGCGCTGCTGTCTCATGAACTTTCTCTCTCTTTCCTGGGCTTTCTCCTCAGGCACCCAGGGAGGGGATTGGCGGTGTTTCCGTGAGGTCTGATGAGTGAGTTAGTTCTTGCAGGTCCCTTTTGGGGGTTAGCACATGACAAAAAGAATACAATTTAGCAACAGGTTTGATGTCCTTTAGTGAAGGGAAAGCTGTGTACAGACTGGGGGGGATAGAGCCTCATTAGCAGTAGAGAACCCTTCCCACGGGATGTGGGGCCAGAGGGAGACTTCCAGAGGGTGAGAAGAGGCACTGTGGAAACAGGGCGTGTTGGCTAGGAGGTCGGGGGTTTCCTCGTAAGACCAGCAGGTACTGGTGTGGGGGCAAGGTGAGCTCGCTAGCACTGAGCTGGAGGATTATGACGGGGGTGTGTTCAGTTTCCTCAGCAGTGAGACATTTCCAAAAAGTGCAGGCTGACTTAGGTTTAGATTAGCAACATGGGCCGGGGCACCCGGGGGCCTCCTCTTTGTGGGTCCCCATGTAAGAATGACCTCCCTGGGTATCTTTGTGAAAAGGAGAGAACCATGGCACAGGAATGTTTGGCTTTCCGGGAAACTGGGGCTTCCAGAATCAAAAGCCTGATTCATTCTCCTTTGGCAGCTTTAAATTGAATGTTTTGGCTCCTTAGTGATTTTCCCTGTAGAAGAAACATCTAAGCACAAGAAGGAAGCAGGCCTGCCCCTGAGTCACGGGAGTCCCCACACAGAGGCCCGGACAGCACTGCCCTGGGGCTCTGGGGGCCTGTGCCATCGGGGACACTGAGATGCCGAGGAAAGGGTCAGTGGCCACTGCAGAGTTTTGCAAGTGTGCTTCGGAGTCCGTGTGCTGGAGAAGGGGCCCTGGACCGGGATGTAGGAGGCTGGAGTAGCCTGTCGTCAGCCACTTCCTCGCTGCGGGGCCTTAGGCAAAAACCACACGTTCTTGGGGTTTCATGACTTAAATTAAAAGAAGGAAAATAATAAATCCTGTTGTACAATTCTCACAGGGTGGTTATAAGAACCAATTCATTTAGAATTTGTTGAGTTGGTAAGTGCCGGGCACAGCGCTGCCTGTGGAATCAACTGAACTAATATTTGTCTTGCAAAAGAGAAGGTAGCTCTGGCCGGTGTGGCTCAGTTGGTTGGGGCTTCATTCCAAAGACTGAAAGGTTGTGGGTTCAATTCCCCGTCAGGGCACCTACAAGAAGGCAATTGGTTGATGTTTCCCTCTCACATTGATGTTTCTCTCTCTCTCAGAAAAACAACAAAAACCTGTAATGTTGACAATCATTGAGATCATGGACCATGACGATGAGCCCACAGGCTGGTCCTGGACGGCTGCAGCACCCAGGGGTGTGGGTGGGTGGGGGTGGCAGCCGTGCTGCAGGGTTGCAGAGCTGACCTGAGCTGGAAGGTGGGAAAGAGACTGAGTCCAGAAATAGCCAGCGGCCCTGCCTGTGCTCGGCCTGCTAACCGGCTCAGACTGGCTGCACCACGCTGCAGCCGCCGGGCGGTTAGGGTCTTGAGAAGAGAAAGGGGTGGAGAATGGAACAGGCCCGGCTGGTACCCGGAGCCCCAGGGGGCTGGCCCATGTCCGAAGGCCCTGCTGAGCCCAAGTTGAAGGCGGAGTGGCTCCTTCACTCACTCCCACAGGGCCGTGGGCTTGGATTTTGGCTAAAAATACTTTTCTCCCCTCAAATTACATAACCACAACACGATTTTCTGAGCAGCCCTTCTCAGGCCCCCTCACAACCCCAGTCCCTAGGATAAAATCTGAGCAGATTCTGGTCCCCTCGGCCCGGATCCTTGAGAGGTCAGATCTGAGAGTCCTGGGCCACAGGAGGAAGCCAAGAAGGGGCTTGAGGTCACTTCAGCAGATGCTGCCTGGACACCTCTTTCCAGATGGAGGAGCCCAAACCTCCTGTCTCTGCCTGGAGGTCAGCTCCCTGAGGGCCTCCTGGCTTGGGAGTTTCCACGTGTAAGACAGGGATGGAGGAAAAAAGTGGGGAGTGCCTGGAAGTGGTGGGGAAGTGCTTCCGGCAGGGTTTCTAGCCTTTGTGGCAGTAATCTGGGGGTTGAATCTGGCCAAACCAGTCACACCTCTGGGGGTGAGGGGTGGGGAGGGGAGGAGGGAGTCTTGACATCTCTGACAAGCTGGACTCCGTGGAGGCCAGCAGGACTGAAACAACCCCCGCCCTCGCCCGCAGAGCAGTCCAGGGCTGTGGTCCCGTCTTTGAAATACTGCAAGTCTGAGCAATCATCTGGCATCTTGCTGTTTCCGCAGCCCGACAGCCTGGGTCCTATTCATCAGCCTGCTGAGCTGCTCCCTTTTCAGGGACACGATGCCCTCCAGAATTTTCTGATATCCCTGTTTTTAACGGTGTGGCTTGTTGAATCAAAGCAGCTGCACTTAATACAGGTTCAATGTCACTTCCTGGAAGAAGTAACTCATCTTTCTGGGCTTGAGAGACTGGGAAAGAACACCTGACCTCATTCGAACTCTACGGATGTATTGTTCATGCAAGACTTTTCAGGTGTCAGCAAGAGAATGAGTCTCCCGAATGATGATGCCGCTGATGGAGAAGTGAAAGCTCATCTTGTATGGGGAGCGCAGTGTGACACCCTTGACGGTGTTCTGCCCATGACTGCGGACAGCGCCCACGACAGCCAGTTCCTCCCCGTTTCCCCACCATTAGTCAGCCCAGAGCCTCTACTTTTTCTTTCCCAGGAGATGAGTTCTACCTCGGGGTGATTGACCCCCCTCCGCCAGGTGCCCCTGGGGCCCTTCACCGCAAAGATGCGTCCCTGGCAGAGTGATGTTCACATTTTATGGGAGGTCCCCAGTCTGACCACTGAGAAGGGTCTTCGTCCTCGCAGTAGATGTGGTCAAAAGTGAACCACTTCTTCTGAGGCGACCACAGAATCACTGTAACAGAGTGAAGTGCTCAGTCTCTCTGATTGCGGCTTGCTCAAGCCTGCTTTGATCCCGTGGCCTCTGGGCTAATAGCTTCTGTTCAGTCTCCCGTAGAGACGTGCTAATCACCAGAGAAATCCTGCTTGGGGCCTGGGCTTTACACACTGTTTGTCGAAGATTGGCAGGGCCCTCCTGGCCAGACTCACATCAACTGTCCTCGGAGCACCACTGGTGCCCACTCCTGTGCCGGGACCGATCCTCTCTCGCCCTCCTGGCTCCCCTCCCCTGGACGGAAAAGAAGCCTGAACGCTGTACCTTTTGAAGATGGATTTGGGGACTGGGTCACCCCTCCTCTCGGTGGGCACCTTCTCGGTCAGTAAATCTTTCCTGACTCCAGACTCTGAGTTTTTTGCCGTATTTGAAGGGCTGGGTGCGCGGATTTTGGACCAGTAACATCTTGGGTTGTCTTAAAAAGGAAGTTTTCATTTTCATTTTATGTTTGCCTAAGAGATACATTCTCAAGGTTCAAAATCAAAAGTAACAAAAGGATCTATAGTGCAAAGTTTCAGCTATGTCCAGGGAAATGAGTCTGGCTTACCCCCCCCCCCCAAGATGCTGTACAAACCAACTCAAATTCGGAAGCACACCCACGGAGCCTGCTATTTTCCAAACTCACTGTAACATTTGAAAACGTATCCCTGGCTAACTCAGGTCAGGCTCCCCTAGTAAACGTGGAGTGCGCTCCGCGTGCATGTGATTTTTGAAGAATGCACTCTCCCGGAGGCCAGGCCAGGGGTGTCTCAGACTAAGTCCCAGGGCAGGTGGTGGCAGTGTGGTCCCACAGGGGGCGCTGCAGAGTCAGCAGCACCGCAGAATACCCCGCTACCTTCCACCCTCCACGCACCTAGACCCGACCTCCACATTCTCACACCCGCACCAGTCATCAGTTTAGGGGTGTACATTCTCAGTCAGCGCCCCCTCCAACAGCCTAAGGCTGGACCTCCCAGGAAGAGACAGGGGCCAGCTGTTGGAAGTGGGAGTGGGGACACACACACCAGTAAAAGGGGACCTGGGGGTCTGGGCAGAGTGTTATAGGTCCAAATAGCCAGTGGGAAAGAGAAGCTGAGTTTCAGTGTGACCGATTTTTATCTAAAGCAGGTCAGTGCCCCCAGCCCATGCCAGGACAATTGCAAAGCAGGATTGTAACAGGCTGGGTTACAAAGGGAAAAACACCCAGAGCCGGTGTCATTTGGGGGCAAAGAGGAAGGCTACAAAAAACCCAAATCCTATCTGCACAGTGCGAGCCGATAATCCTGGCCCACTGCCCCTGAAGAGGATCCCGGCTCCGAGGCAGGTGGGGTCACTCTGGCCCTGCACTGGCCGGTTAACCCACCCTAGGGGTGTCCCGGACTCTGCAGCCCAGGGCTGGGCATGAGGAGAGTTACCAGGACAGGCCCTCTGTCCCCACCGGGATTCCACCAGTGTGTCCAACCGCCACACTGCCTGGGAGGAGGCACTGAGGTCAAGCACACGGGAAGGGAGACCCTGGACTCAGAGCCCCTGCTCCCCACCCAGCCCCATGCACCCACGCCTCAGACCGAGGAGATACAGCAGCCCGCCCCATGCCAGCTAGCGAAGGCTGACAAGCAGGTGCTGGGAGCAGCTGGGAAAACGGGGTGGGGGGTAAGGGCCTGGGGGCGGAGGAAGCCTGTGTCCTTCAGCCTCAGGCAGCGTGTCTAGGGTGGCAGATGTCCTGATGGCGCCAATTCCAGCCCCTAATGCAGGGTTTCTCATTGTAGGCCCTTAACAAATGGCGAGGGAGGACTGTTAGAATGAAAGAGGCCCTGAGCACTCAGGTCTGGGACTCCTGTTCTCACAGGCTTCATGTTAAGCTCCATTGTCTGTCTTTTTCTTTCCCTGAATCCCCAGCTCCTGGGGGCAGACCTCCACCCTGGGAGAATCTGAGACAGGGATGAGTCAGGACATTCCTGCCTGTGCCTCGCCCTGCCGGCCTGGGATCAGGATGAGCCAACACCCATTCCAAGCGTACTACTTACACCCTCTGACTGCCACCCTCACACTCATCACCCAGCTCTGCTTTCAAGGGTGGCACCCAGCTTGCTGTTCCACAGAGGCCCATGCTTGCCCTGCAGCTTTCCCCTCCACTTCAGCTCCCCCACAGAAGCACGGAACTGATTATCCTGGCCCCTGGGAAGCACCTCCAGTTCTGGGGAGTCAGGTGAGTGACTAGTGGTTTCGACTGCATGTTTCTGAAAGGACTGGAGGCTGCTGTTTGCAATAAAGAACAAAGAGACAATCCACTATAAAGGCCAGGCATGAAACAGGAGTAACAGTGTCATGTAACAATGTCATAAAGTCCACGTGTATTTGCCTGGCAGGGGGCAGACATTTTTCACACCAGAAGTCCTGATTTAGAAAGAGCCCTGCAACTTATACAAAACCTTTGCTCTGAGCTTACTAGTGGGCAAGGGGAAAAGTGATTTATGCTGCTTTTGTTATAAATAAAAGAAAGTATATTCTATCTTCTCTGAGATGCAAACTCTTAGCAAATTTTTCTAACCAGACAGAGGCTTCACACACACACACACACACACACACACACACACACACACACACACTGTGGAAGGGAAAGAAGGAAAGCAAACTTGCTTCTAGGTTGGATGCCTTGGCTGCTCAACTCTTCTTAATTATCAACTGGAGAGAGCATTGAATAAGCTGATGAGTAGCATTCATGGAAAGTTTTACATTGAGCGAGGGCCTATGAATCAAAGGGTCACTGGTTCAATTCCCAGTCAAGGCACATGCCTGGGCCAGGTCCCCAGTAAGGGGCTGTGAGAGGCAACCACACACTGATGTTTCTCTCCCTCTCTTTCTCCTTTCCTCCCCCTCTCTCTAAAAATATATAAATAAAAATATTTTTTTAAAAAGAGAAAGTTTTACAAAATCAAGTGTGGACCTTGCAAAGATGCAAAATGAGAACTCTGACCTTAGGCCTGTCAAATCGGAATTTCTGGAGGGAGGAATCCAGAAATGTGTATCTTCCCCTGTATCTCCGTGGAATTCTCAGGCATCCTAAAACCGGCCAACTAAGAACTTCCTTCCACTTGGAAACTGCATTCCAAGTTGCACCTGGGGAGAGTGGCCCCCTTTCCCCCACTGAGGTGGCTCTGGGTGGTGGCAGGAGGCCCCGCCCCCAGGACCATGCCAGCTGTGGAGAAAGGAGACGTTTGCCAGTCAAGTCAGCTCACGTCACACTCCCCGCCCGACACCCTGCCCACTCCCTGACTTAGTCCGGGTTTAGGAGAAGCAGATGCCAAGGAGGGATTAGACGTGCAAAGATGCTTTTGGAGAAAGGGCGTGTGTGACAGGGACTAGAGGGCCAGGAGGCTGCCAAGTGAGCCTGGCCCCAGGCAGGGCCACCAGATTTAGCCAACAGTTAGCAAGCTCGGGCAATTGAAGACAACGACAAATAAATTTTTTAGCACAAACATGTGCCATGCAACATTGGGAACATACATCTGCTAAGAATTATTTGTTGTTTGTCTGAAATTCCCATTTAGCTGGACGTCCTACATTTTATCCGGCAACCCTCACTCCAAGGGAAGTAGGAGGGTAAGTGGAAAGGGGGGCACCCTACCTGCTGCGCTGTCTATGGCAATTTCAGCAAAGCCATCAGGGTATCCGAGAGCCAAAGGGAGGGGCATCCGAGGAGACCCCCATCTCCCAGGACTGGGCCGGCCTGAGCACCCCTTCTGTGCTCAGCACCGATGCATCTGTGGGAAGCAGCGTGGTCTCAGCACGAACGAGGGGGTGGGGCCAGATCCTAGGGCCAGGGCCCTCAGGTGGTCACGCTCCCCCAGCCGGAAGTTTCACAGGCTGCTCAGCCATCGCACCCCAGCGCAGGGCTCAGAGCAGCAGCTGCTGCTGTTGACATGTCTGCTGGCGGCAGCTCAACCTTCTAGAAACGAGGTCAAGAAAAAACCTCCCTGCCCCAGTCCCTGCCCCGCCCCCACCTAACAGGTACACTGGAGAGAGAAAGTGGGTGACAAAACCCGTTGCATGCGCGCTGAGTGGACCAGTCTGCGTTCGGGCTCCATTCCTTCAGGGGACAGGTCTGCTGGGCAGGGACCCTTTGCCTCCACCCTGCAGACTCCCTCACATCGCTCGGTGGGTGTGGCCACACCCACACCGAGCCCACTTCCCACAAAGGTGAAGTCACAGGTGATGCCCGCTAGGAGGCTCAGAGCATCACACCTCTCTCTGGGACAGTGGAACCAAGGTGCCAGGAGCAACAGAGAGGAAATTGGGAGGGCAGACCAGCCTGGGGAAGGGTGGGCACATCAACAGGTGGGGGACAGACTCCTCCCTTGGGTGATAGATTAACACAGGGTGGGGCTTAATCAGCCAGGGAGTCAAGGGCAGCCCCCCCAAACACACCCGCAAGATGGGGAACAGCAGTATAGCACCGTGGTGGTTTTAAAACATGTCCCTAAATTCTTTGCTATTTCTCCCTTTAAAGGTATTGCCCAATTCCCTTAAGTGTGGGTGTAGTTAGTGACTTGCTCCTCACAAAAAGAGGTGGCAGAAGTGGCGGGGTGATGCCCCAGACTGGGACATGACAGGCATTCTGGCTTTCTCCTTGCTGTCTTGGACTGCTTGCCCTGGGGGGCCAGCTGCCATATGGGGAGATACTCAAGCAACCCAGGTCACCAGTCGCCAGCGGTGGGAGTGAACCTGCTAGGATCCTCTAGCCCCAGTCGAGCCTTTGTGTGAACTGCGGTCCTGGCCGGCAGCCTGAGAAGAACCTCACAAGGGACCCTGAACCAGAAGCACCCAGCTGAGCTGCCCCCAGACTTCTGACCCACAGAAACTGCGAGATCATGAATGTTTGTTGTTTGAAGCCACTGAGACTGGGGTGACTAGCTACGTAGCCACAGATGACGGCCAGAAGCCCTGCAACACAGGCTCCAGCTCTGCTCAGCAGCTCTGCACCCTCGGGTGGGCACCTCACCCCTTTGAGCACCGTTCCCTCCGGCCAACTCCAAACAGCAGGGGAAAGATACCCCTTGATCCTCTGATCCCAGAGATGCCTCCAGCCAGGAGCCAGACCCTTCCACACACCTTCTATCTGATGCCTGACAAAAGCTTTTAAGCTTGAAAGTCAAGATATTGTCAAATGTATTCTTCAATAAGGCAATAATGAGTCCTGGTCCCAGTGGCCAAAGGCCCATAGAGTACAAGTGAGGAAGTTCAAGTTCACACAGCTCTCCAGTCCTTTTACCAGCTCTGTGCATCCTTCTCCCTGCTTCTGCAGGTCTTGCCCCTTAGGGCTGACCCCCTGCAGCTGTGGCCCAGGAGCCCCCTCGACCTTACAGAGAAGGGAGGGGAACCTCGCGTCCCTATCCCCACCCCCAGTAGCCTGTGGCCAATAATAACTGCGGTGTGCAGGACAAGCACCAGCCAGGGCCTTTGCCTCATGTGGGGACCAGCCGGGAGCTCCCCACAGGGTCAGGCCCCGACTGCCACTCACTGAACTCTGCCCTCAGAGGGGGTTCTTCCACTTCCCTCCCCTGCTTCCCCTACTGCCTTACAAGGTCTTCCTGTGAACGCCCCCTTTCATCAACTTCTGGCACCCAGTTCTGGAAGAATCTGACCTGAGGCTGCAGGACCACATCGGTCAGCACCTCCCAGGTATCATGCTGAAGTGACCCGGACTGCATGCGTGCTTGTAAGTTGGATGGTGCCCCCATCTTCAGAGCCGATGTCAACAGAAGTATTTTGGGAGCCAAG
>PVIA01008685.1:0-69133 GCA_004024845.1 Tonatia bakeri
TAGTATGGAGTCTTCTGTTCCTTTTGATTGTATGTTGGTTTTTTGTCTCCCCAGTTTGGGTGACTCTTTCTGTTTGTTTCTGCACTTCCTGATGTTTCACTTCGCTAGCTGTCTTTGTAAGGTGAACTTCTATGGTAGCAACTCCATGAGGTTCAATGGTGTGGTCTCTTTGATCTCCTTGTCTGGATGCTCTAGGTTTGCTCCTTTTTTCTGTTTGTGTGAGCTCTCTTGTTGTACTTGGGCTTTTACTTTTTGGTGGTTCCTTTGTTGGTGGTTTTTCTCCTCCAGCAGGTATACTGATGTTCACAGCTCCCACCTATTCTTGTATGTGATCAGGGGCTGGAGGTAGGCAAAATGGATTAAGATAGCAGGAGAGTATTTTATGGGATTGAAAGTACGATCAAGTAGAGAAGTGATAGGAGATTCTTTGGATCAGTGTAGCATTAACTGATATTTCACCCAACTAGCCACTTTTTATAAAAGGTGAAAGAAAGATAAGACTCTTTTTAGGGGGGAGTATGACTGTGAGCTGAATCCAGAAAACAGAACACGTGTGCAAGGTTAGATGATGAGATATAGTGAGAGTAAGAGTTATAAAGCGGGCATAGTGTGAGAGGGAGAATAGAGTTAACCACAACAATAATAATAATGACGATTAAAGTGAAGTGGGCTCAGATCAGGGAGGGTTGCTGTGTAGTGTGTACAATTGTATGGAACAATTATTTACAATAGTAGTGGAACAACAATAACATGACAAGAAGTATAAGATTTGGATAACTAGAATAGAAAGTACCTGATCAAGAGTTGTGTGTTATTGGAACATGGGTGAAGTGAGAGAAGGAAAATTAAAATACAGTAAAGAGAGAATAAGGAAAACCAGTCATGCAATGCAATTAACAGAGAAATAAAATGAGGAAAACTAAACATAAGGAAGAAAATGAAAAAATACTAATAAAATAAAAGTGGTAAAATAATTAAATAATAATAATAATAATACACATACCCAATAAAATCTCAGCTCTATAGGATAGCAAAGTGACATTTGTCTCAGTTTCTCAGTTTTTGGAGTTAGCCTTGTGCTACCACTTCGGATCTGTCTCTGGACACTTCTTAACTCCACGTCTTATTGTTTCACTTAGGAGAAGAAAAGAAAGGGGAAAAAAAAGAAAGAGGAACAGAAAAGAAAAATAATAATAATAAGCCTCCTGCTGATTTTCAAGCTGTTCATCCAGTTCTGCTGATCTTCCTAAATACAACGGGAGGAATGGTGCTGGGCTTTGATTTCTCCCTTCCTATGGTTTTCAGGGGATGGTAACCAGGTCTAGGCTGCAATATTCACTGTTTCATGGCTTCCAGCCCACATATTCCATGGTCTGGTAGGCTCAAATCAGCCACTTAGCTGTGCACAGCATGAGACAAGCTGGGAGGCTTAGTTCCACACTTGGCCATTCAATCTCTGGGTGCATACAGCTGAAATCACCCTTGGGGTGAGCCAGCTGCTTCTGGAGAGTTTCTTACAAAGAAGCTGCCCACCATTCTTAACAAGCACACAGCTTTTCACATAGCCCAACTTGCCAACCAGTCCAGAGACTATCCAAGTCAGGGTTCAATAGTACCCAACTCCTCCCTTCTCCGGGCGTTGCCTGGCCCCTCAATTTCTCTGGTGCCAGTGTTCACAGTTCAGCAGATGTGTACTGCCTCTGTGAGTCTCCCGCTTCATCTCTATTCCCTCCAGCTACTTCCAGCACCCAGGTCCCCCTTGGTGCCAGACTGCCCTCTCTGCTCTTGTAGGGGAGGGTGCTGGTGATCTAACTCCACTCCCTGTATCCTGCAGCAGGTGCAGGGCCAGGGGCCACAGCAGCCTTGGTCCCTGCACAGATCCCAGGGACTTTACTGTCCCAGCATAATCTCCTCACTGTCTGTATTTTAATGTCCTGTGCAATTTTTTTGCCTCCAAACTTCATATAAGCTGGGATTCTGTTGGCTGTTCACTCTGTTCCTCAGATGATCAGCTAGGTGTTCCAGCTTGCCACAGGGAGAACTGGGCTCTGCTTCCACCTACCCTGCCATCATCTTCTCACTTTGTGTCTTATTTTTCTTCTAAAAGTGTTATACCTTTAGCTTTTTTAAAACATGTATTTTATTGATTACGGTATTACAGTTGTCCCATTTTCCCATCTTTATTCCCTTCCGCCCTGCACAGGCTCTCCCACCATCATTTCCCTCCCCTTTAGTTCATGTCCATGGGTCATACATATAAGTTCTGTGGTTTCTACGTTTCCTATGCTATTCTTAACCTACCCCTGTGTGTTTTCTACCTACCATTTATGCTTATTCCCTGTACCTTTTACTCGTTCTCCCCCCTCCAACTCTCTGCTGATAACCTTCCATGTGATCTCTATTCCTGTGGATCTGCTCCTGTTCTAGTTGTTTGCTTAGTTTTTGTTTTCATTTTTTTCTTTTCAGGTTCCATTGTTCATAGTTGTGAGTTTGTTGTCATTTTACTGTTCATTTTTTTTGATCATCTTGTTTTTCTTAGATAAGTCCCTTTAACATTTCACATAATAAGGGCTTGCTGATGATGAACTCCTTTAACTTGACCTTATCTGGGAAGCACCTTATCTGTCCTTCCATTCTAAATGATAGCTTTGCTGGATAGAGTAATCTTGAATGTAGTTCCTTGCCTCTCATGACTTGGAATACTTCTTTCATGTCCCTTCTTGCCTGCAAGGTTTCTTTTGAGAAATCAGCTGATGGTCTTATAGGAACTCCTTTGTAGGTAACTATCTCCTTTTCTCTTGTTACCTTTAAGATTCTATGTATATCTTTAATCTTGGGTAATGTAATTATGATATGCCTTGGTGTGTGCTTCCTTGGATCCAACTTCTTTGAGACTCTCTGTGCTTCCTGGACTTCCTGGAAGTTTATTTTCTTTGCCAGATTGGGGAAGTTCTCCTTCATTATTTCTTCAAATAAGTTTTCAATTACTTGCTCTTCCTATTCTTCTTCTGTAACCTCTATGATTTGGATGTTGGAATGTTTAAAGTTGTCCAGGAGATTTCTAAGCCTCTCCTCATTTTTCTGAAGTGTTGTTTCTTCATTCAATTCTGGTTGAATGTTTATTTTTTCCTTCTTGTCCAAACCAATGATTTGAGTCCCTGTTTCCTTCCCTTCGCTGTTGGTGTCCTGTACATTTTCCTTTATTTCACTTTTCATACCCTTCACTTTTTCCTCTATTTTGCAACCATACTCAGCCAATTCTGTGAGCATCCTGATTACCTGAGTTCTGAACTGTGCATGTGACAGGTTGGCTATCTCTTCATCACTTAGTTTTATTTTTTCTGGAGCCTTGATCTGTTCTTTCATTTGGGCCTTTTTTTTTTTTTTTTTTTTTTTTTTTTTTTTTTTTTTTTTTTTTTTTTTTTTTTTTTTTTTTTTTTTTTTTTTTTTTTTTTTTTTTGTCTCTGCATGCCTGTTATATATGAAGGGGCTGACACTTGGGTATTTGTCAGGGCTTGGAAACTGACAGAGCTATTTTGTGGTGCTGTTTGTGGTGCTGTATGTGAGCGAGCATCTCAAGAGGGAATAATGCTGCCTGCTTGGATCTCTTCTAGCTTTCAGTCCTTTCCACTGCTACCCATAAGCAAATTGTGCCCTTTTGGTGCTGATTCCTGGATGGTTGTCTTTATTTATGTTCTAGGACCCCGTGGTTCTCTCCAATGAACTGTCCTGTGAGGCTGGGAAGTTCTCCCACTGCCTCAACACCCACAGGTTTTTACAGTCATGTTTTGAGGCTTCATTTCCCCATGCTGAAACCCTTGGTTATGTGGTTTGTCTCACTCCCCTGTTGTTCCTCCCAGTTTATCCACATGCAAATTGGGACCACCCACTCCATCAGCTGCTGCCTTGCTCACCCTGGTTCTCTAGCTGCCTTTTTGCCTTGAATCCTCTCCACCCTGGCTGCCTGTCTCTGACCCTTGTACTGGTCTGGATAAATATTTCTTCTTTAACTACTTGGTTGTCAGACTTCTATACAGTTCAATTTTCTGGCTGTTTTGGGTGTTTTTTTGTTTTTAAATTTGTTGTTGTCCTTCTTTTGGTTGTGTGAGGAGGCAAAGTATACCTATCTATGCCTCCATCTTGGCCAGAAGTCTTATATTATTAGCGTTAATATTTAGGTTTTTTGTTGTTGTATGATGTATAAGGTAAGGGTTAAACATTATTCTTTGACATATGGAGATCTAGTTTCCTCAGCACCATTCATTGAAAAGACTATTTTTTTCTTTATTTCTTAGTGGCAGAACTCTTGTTGAAGACCAATTGACCAGAGCTATGTGGGTTTATTTCTGGACTCTGAATTCTGTTCAATTATCTATATGTCTAGCCTTATGCCAGGACCACATTATCTTAATTATCATCACTTTGTAGTAGGTTTTGAAATAAAAAACAAACTAAGCAAACAACCAGAACAGGAACAGAATCATAAGCATGGAGATCATTTGGAGGGTTATTAGCTGGAAGGGGGAAGGGGGAGAAAGGGAGAAATGATGCAGGGACCAAGAAACATAATTTGTAGGAATAAAATAGACAGGGGATATCAAGAATAGTATATAGGAAAGGGAGAAGCCAAAGAATTTACACTCATGACCCATGGATACGAACTAAGGGAGGGGATTGCTAGAGAAAGGGGAATACTGGGCTGAGGGGGACAGGGGAGGAAAAATTGGGTAACTGTAGCAGCATAATCAATAATATATACTTTAAAAAGGAAATGTGAGTATTTTTACTTTGTCTACTTTTTCAACATTGTTTTGGCTTTTTGTGAGTCACAATTCCATATGAATTTTAGAGTCAATTTTTGTCAGCTTCTACAAAAAGGTCAACAGAGATTCTAATAGAGATTGCAGTGAATTTATATATCTATTCAGAGAACATTTTCATCTTCACAATATTAAGTTCCAAAATTCATGAAAATAGCATTTTTCCCATTTATTTACATCTTTAACGTCTTCCAACAATGTTTTGTAGTTTTTAGAAGAAAAGTTTTGCACTTCTGTTAAATTTACTTCTATTGTCGATGCTATAGTAAATGGGATTGTTTTTCTTAACTTCAGTTTTGAATAGTTTGTAGTAAGTCTATAAAAATAAACTTATTTGTTCTATATTGTTCTTGCATCCTCCTCCATCCTTGCTGAACTTGTTTATCAGTTGTAATAGTTTTCTAGTGGATTCCTTAGGATTTTCTATATATGATATCATGTCATCTGCAAGTAGAGATAGTTTTACTTCTTCTTTTCTGATTTGTGTGCTATTTATTTCTTTTTCTTGTCTAATGGCCCTGGCTAGGGTCTGAGCAGAGGTGGTGTTAAGAGAAGTGGTAGGAGCAAACATTCTGGTCCTGTTCCTGATTGTAGGGGAAATCTATCCAATTTTTCACCATCGAGGATGATGTTAGCTGTGATTTCTGTATAGATGACCTTTCTGAGGCTGAGAAAGTCCCCTTTGATTCCTAGCTTATTGAGTAAAATGGATGAAATTTAAAAGATTTACACTAACAGCAATTGCCATGGATGTGGAACAACTGAAACTCTCATCATCTGCTAAGGGGAATATAAATTGATTAACCTCTTTTGAGAGCTGGTTTCATTTGCTAATGTTGAACATATGCATGTTATAACTCACTAGTTTTATTTCAAGGTATGCTATAAATTCCTCTCTCAAGGAGTTGTAGAAATGTGAATGGAAGGTTTAAAAAACTTTCATAGGAAATTCCCTCATGGCAGTAAATTTGAGCAATGAAAAAGTGCTCTGAAAACCTGTGCTGGGTACATTATGCCTGGCTCTCAAGAAAAAATTACAAGGCACCAAAAATTGGGGTGGGAGACACAATTTTAAGAGACAGAGGAAGCACTAGTATCAGACATGGTAGTGATATTGGAATTACCAGACTGCAAATTCAAAACGACTATGACTAATAAGGGCTCTAATGGCAAAAGTAGACAACATGTGAAAACAGAGAGCAAGGACAGCAAGATAGAAATCCTAAGAAAATTTTAAAAAGACACTAGAGATAAAAAATTCTATAACAGAAATGATTAATGCCTTTGATGGGCTTATTAGTAGATTGGACACAGCTGAGGAAAGAATCTCTGAGCCAGAGGATATATCAACAGGATCCTCAAAAATCAAAAAGCAAAGAGAACAAATGTTGAAAAAAACAAACAGAATATCCAACTACTATGGCAAAACAATGAAAAGTGCAATATGTGTGGAATGGGAATACCTAAAGGGGAAGAAAGAAAGAAAAAAAGAAACAGAAGAAATATGTAAAACAATAGGACAGAATTTTACCAAATTAAATAAAAATAAGAAACATCCCATGTTTATGGGTATGAATATGTGGATTCAATATTGTCAAAATGTCATTTTTTCCCAGTTTGATGTTTAGATTCAATGCAAACCCAATTAAACTGATTCTAAAGTTTGTATGGAGAGGCAAAAGATACACAATAGTCAAAACAATGTTGAAGGAGAATAACAAAGTTGAACTATCATTATCCTACTTCATGTCGTAAAGTGACAGAAAATCAAAAAGTATGGTGTTAGCAAAAATCAGACAAATAGGTAAATGGATCAGAATAGAGAGCCCAGAAATAAATCCACATAAATATAGTCTTTGTCAAAGAAGCAAAGACAATACAATGGAGCCAAGATAGTCTTTTCAACAAATAGTGCTGGAACTGGATACCCACATGCAAAAAAATGAACATAAACATAAACCTTACACCCTTTGCAAAAATTAACTCAATGTGGATCATAGACCTAAATGTAGAATGTAAAACTATGATACTCAGAGAAGATATTGTAATAGAAAATGTAGATATACTTGTAGGCAATGATCTTTTAGATACAACACCAATAAACTTAGACTTGTATCTTAATTTTATTAAAATTAAAACTTAACTTACTGCCCTGGCTGGTGTGGCTCAGTGGATTGAGTGCTGGCCTGCAAACCATAGGATTGCCAGTTTGATTCCCAGTCAGGTCACATGCCCAGGTTGCAGGCCAAGCCCCTAGTGTGGGGTGCACAAGAGGCAACCACACATCGATGTTTCTCTCCCTCTCTCGTTACCTTCCCCTCTCTCTAAAAATAAATAAATTAAAAAAAAGTCATATGCTCTCCAAAAGACAAAGAGACTGAGACTACAAGCCACAGACCAGGAGAAAATAATTGTAAAAAACACATCTGATAAAGGACTGTTACCACAAATATACAAATAACTCTTAAAACTTAACAATTAGAAAAAAAACAATTAAAAACTGGGAAAAGATTTTGATCTCACCAAAGAAAATATACAGGTAGCAAATAGACATATGAAAAGATGCTCTACATAAGTCATGTAGGAAATGCAAATTTTCTATTAGAATACCAAAATCTAGAAAACTGACAAAACCAAAGGCTGTTGAGATGTGGAGCTAAAGGAACTCTCATACATGGCTGGCAGAAATGCATTCTAGGGAAGTGCAAGCATACACCTTCTCCTTGGGGTCTGTCGAGGGTTAGCAGGGAACTTCTAGGGGTGCAGGATCAGGGGTGTGCTAACCCTCTTGCCTTGTAATTCCCACCCAACTCTGTCTGGAGAGATACGGTTGCCAAGGATTAGACAACATGACTTCCACTTTTGGGCTCCACCTGGTCTGAAATACTTTTCTTCTTCCCTATCTGCAAATGTTGCTTAATGGTTTAGAGTGTAGTTCTGGAGTCTGACTTCAAGGGCAGATCCAAATTCCTCCGTTCACTTGCTGAGTGACTTTGAACAAAGCCCTCCTCCACCTCTTGGAGCCTCAAATGGACAGTAAAGCTCATGACAACACCTACCTACCACAGTGGGATATAATTCATAAGATGATGAACAACAAATGCTTGGCACAGTACCTGGTATAGTAGAATCGATAACCTATCCTTGTTATTGTGGTTGTTATCATTATTAACTTTATATTTAGCCTTGGTTTATTCCCTGTCCTTTATAAAATCTTATCTAACCACTTCTGGTCAAAATGATTTCTCTCTTTTCTTTGAATTATCAAAAGCATTTACTTTTCCTATCACTGATTTGGCAGCTAATATTTACTGCCCTGCATCCTGGGTTACCTTTCTGTGTAATACTGTTTTATTTCTTCCTACCAAGTATAAGATTTTTAAAGAAAAGACCTAAGTCTAAGTTGTCTTATGTATCTTGGCTTTTTATGTGATTGGGACCTTTACATCTTGTCCTTGGAAACCACCCCACCCTCTCCATTTAAAGGTGAAGGTTAGCTGAGTCAGTTATCCTAAGAGAAAATTGTTCACGAAAAGCAAGGGATAGCTTGGGATACTGGGGGTGGAAATGGAAGTAGAAATTAGGAGTAGAAATGGGAGTAGAAATTCTATCTCCAGATGGAGATAGAATAGAAGGAAAAATGTTTTTTTAAATAACTATCTCCTTTCATTTATGATCTTCCAGCAGATCGCAATAAATTAAGGGGAGAAAAGGAGCCCTGCCATCGTTTGCCCCCATTTCTCCTGCCTCTTCTTTCCTAGGCAGGACGACAGATACAGCAAATAGCAGAGCTTGTGGGGAAGAGAGCAGGTGGGGTGCCAAAGCTCCTTGGACACTAACTACAGCTCAGGAACTGAGAAAGTGGACCCAAGAATACTAACTTCCAGGCCACCACCTCAACTCCAACGCCAGGAAACCGGAGTTTGGAGACGGCTCACCTGCGCTGCTGGTGGGAGGGGCCGAGGGGTGTGGAACCTGTCTTGCTCCGCCCCTGGAGCTGGGCGGTGACCACTAGGCAGCACCTCACGGCTGCGCAGGCTCTTTTCGGGCACAGCCTGAAGAGTAGGGATAGCAGTTTCTTCGTTCAAGTTAGAAGGCAGGCAGCAAGATGAGCTTAGCACCAGCATTTCTGAGCGCGGCGGAAGTTCAGGGCCACCTCCGCAGCTCCAGCCTCCTCATCCAGCCTCTGGAGGTGGCTCTGGCCAACTTCTCCAGCGGGCCAGAAGGAGGGGTCACACAGCCGGTGCGCACCGTGGTGCCAGTGGCCAAGCACAGGGGGTGAGTAAGGAAAGACAGGGCTGAGGGTTGTGGGGTAGGGCGCTGGAGAACCCGGGAAGCAGGAAGCGTACAGGTACGGATGAAGCAGAAGGAGAGAAGGAGTGTTGGCCTAATCACCGCTAATAACAGCAGCCACCTAACACGTGCACTCCCCAATGTGCCAAGTGCGCTCTTTACAGGAATTACCTTGTTTAAATTCAACACACTCTCCTTACAGGTAGGTATTCATGCAGTCATTTTACTGGTGGGAAAACTGAGACTCTGAGAGGTTAAGTGAAGTACCCAAGGTTGTCCAGTTAATAAGTGGCAGAACTGGGATGATTTTTCTCATCCAGACCTGGACTCTTGAACTTGCTGTGCATATTGTCAAAGGGAAGGACAGAGGAATGGGGGTGCGAGAGGGCTAGTATGGCAGTAATAAAGAAAGAGAAAGGAAGGTATGTGGGGCCAGCATTGGTGGGACGAGGTTGAAGCTGCTGTCTCTCTCCTTGTAGTTTCCTGGGGGTTATGCCTGCCTACAGTGCTGCAGAGGACGCTTTGACCACTAAGTTGGTCACCTTCTATGAGGGTCACAGCACCACCTCCGCTGTCCCCTCCCACCAGGCCACTGTGCTACTCTTTGAGCCAAGCAATGGCTCCCTTCTGGCGGTGAGCAACTCCTTGCCCTGGGGTGGAGTGGGGCCCTGGCCCAGAGACAGGCTAGGAATTAATTCTCCATGAGCCCAGGGGAGTTTTGATTGACTACACATGCCCTTCTCTAAGTGGCTGGATACCAGTTGCAGTGAAGGTTATCTGTGAGCATGAATCTGCTTCTAGATCCATAACCCAACAACAGAGCCCACTGCTGCTTCTAGTGTGTGACATTGTAGAGGTAATCTCATCATTCTCTCTGGCCCTATACCAGTTACTGCAAATATGCAACTTGAACAAAGCCAGTAGCCGAGGAAATATTTAGTGAATCTCTGTACTGTGGAGGAAAGGGGGTATTCTGTAACCCCTGGAAATCTTTTCTGAGGGGTACCCAGTGTCCTGTTTTAACATTTGACAGTATAATACAATAGTGGTAGCCCACTTTTATTGAGCGTTTTGTGTGTGCCAGGCTTTGTTCTAAACACTTCACATGTATTAACTTTTTAACACTTACAACCATTCTGAGGTAAGTAATATTATTACCCCCATTTTTCAGATAATGAAACTGAATCATAAAACGAGTGTGCCAAATTTACTTACCCAGGCTCAGGCAGTTAATAAGAGGCATGGCTGGCCTTCAGACCTACTCAGTCGAAGTCCAGGGCCTGTACTTTCTTAAAACTGTGCTATACTGCCTTTCTAACCGCCACCTGCTGAGAGTATTTACTGTGTGCCAGGCAGGAGAAACAATCTCATTAAATTCTTTCACTGTCCCTCTATGGGATTTTCTTATTACACCCCCACCAATTTCTGTTGCAGTCCCAGAGTCACTTTGTTTGATGTCACACAGATGGTTAATGAAAGACCCTTGAATGCCTACTCTGTACCCTCCAGGCTGACTGTGATACCAGGCAGCTGAGAACTCGTCAGGGACAAGGACAATCACAATTTCACCTGAACCACCCCTGGGTCCTTAGCTCTTTCTGCTCCCCAAGGAACCTAACTGTTCATTACTCTTCTGGGAAGAGTATCTGGCTTTTCCCACCTATACTCATCACATGGAGATGACATCCATCAGTGGTTTCCCAGAAAAGTGGGACTAGCTCAAACTTCCCAGTTAAATGACAAGGCTTCAGAACTTTCCTGAATCTGCTCAGTAGTGAGGGATTCACTTTCTTGTCTATAAAATGAGAATACTGATACCTCCCAGTGAGGGTCAAGATGAATAACTTATAAGCAGAGAATAGCCAGGCATAATTCAGAATTACTTGAGGAGCTTTTAAAAGCAAGGATGTCTGCCTGCCCTCCCAGAGAGTAAGATTCAGTTCATCAAGGGATCCTATCTCAGTATCTATATTTTCACAAATCTCCCTGAATGTATAGCAAGAGTTGAGAGCCACTGAGGTAGAGTTTCATAGCCCTTGCACAGATGTCAAATGACTTATTCCTCAGGTTCCTCCTTTATTTGGTGTTTTGAGAATCCCAGGGCAAGAAAATGGGTTATTCTTGAGGGTTCACCATGTGCTAGATGTTTTCATGTATGTCAGTGCATTTCTTCACAAAAGTCTCTGTATGGTTGGTATTTTTGTTTTTACAGGTGAGGGAAATAAATGCTTAGAGATTAAGATATTGGTTCAAAGTTGCATTTCTTGTAAATGGAGGAATTGGATGCAGGTCTGACACCAAGCCCCTCCTCTTTATAGGATATGATAATGCTTCCTAGGGATACTCTTTTAGAATGCCTTCTCTTCACTTAAGTAGAGGATAGGGGTGCTCCTTGCTCACTTTCTTTTTCTCCAAGGTTATGGATGGAAATGTCATAACTGCAAAGAGAACAGCTGCAGTGTCTGCTATTGCCACCAAGGTAAGACTAGTGCCTGCCTGTGTTGTTGAGGTGAGTTGGTGGGTTGGATCAGGTGTCTCAAGCTTGACTGTCTAAGGGGGAGATGGGGAACTTATTTTAGTCTTCCTTTAGACAGAGCTGGAATTCCCCATGCCAAATATGGGGTGTCTGGTGAACACAGTGTTTCATGAATTTATTAACTACCATTTAATGAGCATGGCCAGATTGCAGGTAGCTTACATGCATTATTCCTGATCTTCATCTCAGTCTTGCACAGTAGATGTCATTACCTCTAGTCACCAGGAATACGGAATGTGGTTCAGAGAGGGTATGTAAGTTGCTTAGGATCACACAGCTACTAAATGGCAGAGCAAGAATTTAAAATTTGACCCCTTACACTCCCAAGACTGCTATTTGCCCCTGTACCACACAGTTACTGGTAAGTCCACGGTTGCCCCGTAGGCTAGAGCCAGTACTGTACAAGGAGAAGAGAGAGAGAGAACCAAACAGATCCAAGCTAGACTCCCATGTTCATTCAGCCAGTATTCACTGAGACTGCCACGTGGCAGTCACTGTTGAGGATGTGGCAGTGAACAAAACAAAGAGTGGCACATACAGGGGAGGTTAGACAATAAACAAAAAATAAAACACACAGTATGATTTCTGAAAAGATAATTAACAAACAGGAAACATCTTTTGAGTTTAACAATATGTCAGGATTTGCTTTTAAAAAAAAAACACTGCCACCAGCAACAAAAAAGAAATAGTATATTGGAAGGATGAAAATGAAGCAAAGTTGAGAGCACTGGGGAGGGGTGACATTTTAAATTATCAAGAAGAGACTTCACTGAGAAGGTGACATTTAAGTAAAGACTGAAGGAAGTGAGTAGAATGGGGAGAAAAGGATGCGCTCCTCGGGCAGCAGGAACTGATGGGGTGATGCTGTTCCTAGTCAAGTCAGGGCGTCCTGTAACGGTCTTATTAGAGGTTAGAAGAGTTTTGGAGCTAAAAAGAGGACACCTAGAACACTGAGTGTGGGGAATACAAAGAATCTGGAATCTTTCACATTAAGTGGGGAAGGACAAGTTCTGGGGACGCTGGTTTATGAGGTGTAAGTATGAAGGAAATGTGATCTACCAGAGGGTGGGACCAGCAAAGACCAGGTGTTCAGATTGTGAGTGTGTTAATGGGGAGGAAAGGTGAGGATTAATCTGGTAATTGGATAAGGAGGAGTAGACTAGGTATACACCTTGATGAACTGGTTTTTAAAAATTATACCCAGGTTCAATTCAAATTAAATTGATAAATGAGCTCTTTTAGAAATGTCCATTGGTAACTTAGGAACGGAGTGACTCTAACACTGCCTTATACTGGTAAATGACTCTGGTCCTTTTCAAAATAATTTCCAACCCATTATCTCCACTTATCTTTGGATTTCAGTGAGAAAGGCAGAGCAAACATTATTGACCTTATGTAATGCACAAGGAAATGGAGAGTTGAGTTTCCTGAAGTCACACACCAGACAGCTGTGGGGTCTTCCAAGGCTGCTTGGTCTTCTTGTTCCAGATCAGTAGCTTCCAACCCAAGCTATGCAGCAGTATCAGCTGGGAAGTTTAAAAGAAAAAAAAATTAAGTTCCCAAAACTCTGAATCAAAATCACTTAGGGTGGGACTCAAGAACCTAGTTTTTTTAATAGTCTCTGGTCTATTCTGATGCGCAACCAGGTATGGGAACCAAAGTAGTCTAGACTCACATCTTGGTTCCACTGTGCTTTGTTGCATTGACAAAAACCTGCACTCCCAGAAAAACTGAGAAAACTCATGGTTCAGAGTGTAGGCTGAAACTCCACGGCTCTATTTCCAGGGCCTCAGATAGGGTATTCTGTAAGAGTACAGTGTTTTCTTTTTCACCTCTTCTCTTTCATTTAGGGCTTTTGGGAGGAGAAGCATAGGAATTCTCAGGTATGACAAACATTGTACCTTCTTTGCATTTAGGTTAAATAGAACCTGAGTTGGGGGCTCTAACATGCTTCCTCAGGGTAACACTATATATCAGGGTTTATCCTTGGCATGCATTTATTCAACACATTATTTGAATGCCAACCAGGTGCCAGTCTCAGTGCTCAGACACAGAATGGTGAGTGAAATCAGCACCAAGTCCATTTAAACAGACAAATATTAATCCAAAGATCACATCAATAATCTGAAACCCTGCCAAATACATTGAATTAAAGGAATGAAGTGCTGTGAGAGTGTAAAACAGGGATCTTGGGAAGGCTTTTCCTGTGTAAGGGATATCTGATCTGAGATCTGGAGGATAATAATAGTCATTGAGGGACAGAGGGGAAAGTATCAGGCAGAGGAAACAACCTATGCAAAGGCCCTGTGTTTAACAGAGGCACATGTGCTCAGGAAACTGCAAGGAGACAAGTGTGGCTAGAAGACAGGAGAGCAAGTCATGAGAAGGGGCTGGAGAGCTAGGGGGGCCAGACCATGCAAATGCAAATAAAACACAGACTCTCCAACTCTTTATGTGAGAAACTAACATATTCATCTGTGTTTTTTTCTTTAATTATCTGCATGCTTACAAAAAAGAATGAAGTGCCACTAATCCCATTATGGTTTAATAAATCTTATAAACATTATACTGTTTACAAAAAGAGATATCAGATATTGCATTACTACCAAGGCAACACATTATCAAGTAAAGCAACCCATTAAAATTAGACATTTAGTTTAAGAAGCTGAAGGTTATTTTTACAGAACACTGTAACAATTTCTGAAGCCCAAGTATATACTTCCAAGAATAGATTGATATTAACTGAGAACAGAAGACGATTTAGTTAAGAAAAAAATCACCTAGTTCTCCTTATTGGACGGATGTGTAAGAATGGTAGCCTTGTGGATGTTTTCATTTTGAAACCTTTTCAAAGTAGATTCTTTGAACTACAGTTTATGTCACAGGACAGTATTTCTTCTGAAGCTATCAGAGAACATCTGGTAATATTCCTGAGGCTTTTTGGCCAGTAATTAATTATTAAGAAGATGTTTACATTTAAGGCTACACTTCAGAGTTTCAATAATTAGCATGGTAGGAAAGAGCAGGCCCAAGAAGCTGAAATTTTTGCTAAATAAAACAGAAAAAGCAGAACAGGATCTTACTTTAAAAAATGGTCAGGAGAGGGTGATGGGGGAAAATTGTGGACAACTGTAATTGAACAACAATAAAAAAAGGTTATTACAATTGTTATTTCTGAGTAAATGAGGCAGGCAACTTTAAAAAAAATGGTTCGAGGGGCAAGTGATGTCCTTCCTCTATACCAGTATTTCTCAAGAGAAGACAATTTTGCCACCTGCCCCAGTGACATTTAGCAATCTGGAGACATTTTTGGTTGTCATAGTTGAAGAAGAGTAGATAGGAGGTGCTACCAGCATCTAATGGATAGAGGCCAGTGATGCTGCTAAATATATTGTAATGCACAGGACAGCCCACCCACCCACTTCATGTCAACAAAGAGTTATCCAGCCCAGATGTCAGTAGTCCTGAGGTCAAGAATCCCTGCTCTGTTTCTTATAGGTAATAGTATATATGTGCCAAATATGTGCAAATAAGATAGTTCCTGTCTTTATGGGGCCTATAGATCAGTACAGGAAAATAAAACTGTGAACAAATAAGTGCTTTGAAGTAGTGAATCCTATCAGGGAGGTCAGAAAGACTTCCCTGAGATGGCAAGATGAGTTGATGATAGAACCCCACTTCCAAATGCAGACACATATACACCCTCTGTCAGTGCCACAAATACCAGCTCTACATTCCTCTTTGAAGGAGGACAGAGGCTGATAAAGGATAAACAAAGAGGGTCATAGAAAATACAGCTGAGAACCCTGGGTCTCAAGGGCACCTGGATTCCAGAGCTATGAGAAGTGGGTGGCTACCATTGGGCAGCACAGGAGAAAGAATATCGTCTTTGGAGAATGAAAGATGTGGTTTTATAGCTCTCCTGCATCATGGGATAGTTGTAGGGCCCTGAGCAAGTTACTTAACCTCTCTGAATCTCAATTTCTTCATCAGTAAGAGGAAGATAGGAGTGTCTAGCTGATGTGGTCATTGTCTGGACTAAATGAGATTATTCAGATAAAGCATTGGCATATATTAGGTGCTCAATGAAAGCACCTTCCTTCCCTCCTTACTCTCCCAAGAGGAATGGAAGCACTAAATGACATCTCCCTGATTTCCCAAGAGATTTTTAAAAATATATTTGTCATCTAACACTATAAATTTAAAGGGTACAACATGTTAATTTTGTATATTTATAGATTGGAACATGGTTGCCATTGTAAGGGTAATTAGTATGTCTGTCATTTATATAATTATTCTTTCTTTTTAGTGGTTAGAATAATTAAATTGTTAGGAAGTTTGCTGATTATAATACAATATTGTTGACTATATTCACTATACTGTGCATGAGATCTCTAGGGCTTAATCTAAAAAAAGCCAAACTCATGAAAACAGAGTTAAATGGTGGTTTACAAAGGGACAGGGATTGGGGGAGGACAGATGTTGCTCAAGAGTTCTTGAGAGAGCTGAAGACAAGGTAGGAGTCACCTAATATGCAAACTGTATTTGTTCCTCATGGAGCTGCCAGTGTCCCCCTTAATCTTTTCCTTCTCATTTCTTTCAAAAGTTTTTGAAACCGCCCAACAGTGAAGTGTTGTGTATCCTTGGGGCTGGGGTCCAGGCCTACAGTCATTATGAGGTCTTCACAGACCAGTTCTCCTATGAGGAGGTAAGTCTAGGGCAGGCTGGGAAGTGGGAGGTGGGGGAGCTACCATGACCTTTGTTTCTGTTCTGTCAACACAACATGGATTATGCTGAAATAGTTAGGTGGAGAATCCCATTTAGACGATTCTTTTTTTAAATCTCACCAGAGGGTGTGTTTATTGATTTAGAGAAAGAAAAAGGGAGAGAGAGACATCAAGGTGAGAAACAAACATTGATCAGTTGCCTCTCATATGCTCCCTGACTGGGGATTGAACCCTCAACCTGTTGGTGTATGGGACAATGCTCCCAACAGCTGAGCCACCTGGACAAGGCTAGACCACTCTTTATTTTTTTTTATTTTTTATTTTAATCATTGTTCAAGTACAGTTTTCTCCCCTTTACTCCCAATCCAGGCTACCCATCCTTCCCTCCCAACTTCCCTCCCATTACCACCCTCCCCCTAGTTTTTATCCATGTGTCTTTTAACTTTGCTCCTGTAAACCCTTCCCCTTTTCCCCTGAAATTTCCTCTTCTCTCTCCTCTGGTCACTTTCTGCCTGTTCTCTATTTCAGTGTCTTTGACTATATTTTGCTTGTTTCTTTGCTTTGTTGTTTAGGTTCCTGTTAAAGGTGAGATCATATGGTATTTATCTTTCACTGCCTGGCTTATTTCGCTTAGCATAATGCTTTCCAGTTGCATCCATGCTGTCATAAAGGACAGGAGCTCCTTCTTCCTTTCTGCTGCATAGAATTCCATTGTGTAAATGTACCATAGTTTTTTGATCCATTCATTTACCGATGGGCATCTAGGCTGCTTCCAGCACTTAGCTATTGTAAATTGTGCTGCTATGAACATTGGAGTGCAAAGGTTCTTTTGGATTGGTGTTTTAGGATCCTTAGGATATAGTCCCAGCAGTGAAATTGCTGAGTCAAAAGGCAGATCCATTTTGAGTTTTCTGAGGAAGTTCCATACTGTTTTCCACAGTGGTTGTACCAGTCTGCAGTCCCACCAACAGTGCACTAGGGTCCCCTTTTCTCCACAACCTCTCCAACAATTGTTTGTTATTTTGCTTATGATGGCCATTCTGACTGGTGTGAAGTGGTATCTCATTGTGGTTTTAATCTGCATCTCTCTGATAGCTAGTGATATTGAACATCATTTCATGTGATTTTGGATCTCCTGTATGTCCTCCTTGGAGAAGTGTGTGTTCAAGTCCTTTGCCCATTTTTTAATTGGGTTGTTTGCCTTCTTAGAGTGGAGTCATGTAAGTTCTTTATATATTTTGGAGATTAAGCCCTTGTCTGAGGTACCATTGGCAAATATGTTTTGCCATACAGTTGATTCTCTTTTTATTTTGATACTATTTTCTTTAGCTGCGCAGAAGCTTTTTATTTTGATGAGGTCCCATTTGTTTATTGTTTCCTTTGTCTCTTGCTCTAGGGGACATGTCAGTAAAAAAGTTTTTGTGTGATATATCTGAGATTTTCCTACCTATGTTCTCCTCTAGTACTTTAATGGTGTCACAGTTTATATTTAAGTCTTTTATCCATCTTGAATTTATTTTTGTATAAGGTGTAAGTTGGTGTTCTAGTTTCATTTTTTTTGCACATACCTGTCCAGTTCTCCCAACACCATTTGTTGAAGAGGCTATTTTTACTCCATTTAATGATGCTGCCTCCTTTATCAAATATCAATTGACTGTAGAGACTTGGGTTTATTTCTGGGCTCTCTGTTCTGTTCCATTGGTCCATGTGCCTGTGTTTATGCCAGTACCAGGCTGTTTTGATTACAGTGGCCTTGTAGTATAGTTTAGTGTCAGGTATTGTGATCCCTCCTACTTTACTTTTTTTTCTCAAAGTTGCAATAGCTATTCAGGGTTGTTTATGGTTCCATATAAATTTTTTTCCATATAAGTGTCTGTTCTATGTCTGTGAAATAAGCCACTGGTACTTTAATAGGTATTGCGTTGAATGTGTAAATTGCTTTGGGTAGTATGGACATTTGGATGATATTAATTCTTCCAATCTTTGAACATGTTATATGTTTCCATTTATTTGTGTCTTCCATGATTTCTTTCCTCAGTGTTATTTAGTTTTCTGAATACAGATCTTTTACCTCTTTGGTTAGGTTTATTCCTATTTTATTTTTCTTTTTGCTATTTCAAATGGGGTTGTTTCCTTGATTTCTGCTTCTGCTGTTTCATTGGTGATGTACAGAAATGCTTTTGATTTCTGGATATTGACTTTGTATCCCGCTGTTTTGCCAAATTCATTTATTAGGTCAAGCAGATTTTTGGTAGAGTCTATAGGATATTCTACGTACACTATCATGTCATCTGCAAACAATGACAGTTTTGTTCCCTGCTTTTCAATTTGGATGCCTTTTATTTCTTTTTCTTGTCTGATTGCTGTGGCTAAAACTTCCAATACGATATTAAATAAAAGTGGTGATAGTGGACAGCCTTGTCTTGTTCCTGATCTTAGTGGAAAAGATTTTAGTTTTTGCCCATTGAGTATGATGCTGGCTGTAGGTCTCTCATATATGGCCTTTATGATGTTGAGGAATGCTCCCTCTATTCCCACTTTGCTGAGTGTTTTTATCATAAATGGGTGCTGTGCCTTATCAAATGCTTTTTCCACATCTATTGATATGACCATGTGATTTTTGGCTTTGCTTTTGTTTATGTGATGTATTACATTTACTGATTTGCAAATATTGAACCATCTTTGCATCCCTGGGATGAATCCTACTTGGTCATGGTGGATGACCATTTTAATGTATTGTTGGATGCAGTTTGCCAGTATTTTGTTGAGGATTTTACCATCAATGTTCATCAGAGATATTGGCCTGAGGTTTTCTTCCTTTGTTGTGTCTTTATCTAGTTTTGGAATTAGGATGATGTTGGCCTCATAAAAAAAGCTTGGAAGTCTTCCATCTTTTTGGAGTTTTTGGAATAGTCTGTGAAGGATAGGGGTTAGCTCTTCCTTAAATGCTTTGTAGAATTCTCCTGTGAAACCATCTGGTCCAGGGCTTTTGTGTGTTGGGAGGTTTTTGATTACTGCTTCAATTTCTTTTGCTGTTATTGGTAAGTTCAGGTTTTCTGATTCTTTTTCATTGAGTTTTGGAAGGTTATGTTTTTCTAGAAATTTGTCCATTTCATCTAGGTTTTCAAATTTCTTGGCATACAGTGCTTTGTAGTAACTTCTTACAATTCTTTCTATTTCTGTGGTATCTGTTGTAATCTCTCCTCTTTCATTTCTGATTGTGTTTCTTTGGGTCTTCTCTCTTTTTTTCTTGATGAGTCTGCTTAAAGGCTTGTCAATTTTGTTTATCTTTTCAAAGAACCAGCTCCTGGATTCATTGATCCTTAGAATTGTGCTTTTAGTCTCTATGTCATTTAATTTTACTCTTATCTTGGTTGTTTCCTTCCTTCTACTTGCTCTGGGCTGTCTTTGTTGTTGTTCCTTGAGTTCTTGTAGACGTAAGGTTAGGTTCATTTGAAATATTTCTGTCTTTTTTAGGTATGCCTATATCGCTATGAACTTCCCTCTCAAGACTGCATTCACTGTGTCCCATAAGTTTTGGGTTGTTGTGAGTTGATTTTCATTTGTTTCCAGAAACCTTTTGATTTCTTCCCTAATTTCATTCTTGACTCATTCATTGTTTAATAGCATGCTGTTTAATCTGCATGATTTCGAGTGTTTTGGGTTTTTTTCCTTGGGGTTGGTTTCTAGTTTTAGTCTCTTGTGATCTGAGAAAATGCTTGGTATGATTTCGATTTTCTTGACATTGTTGAGACTTGTTTTGTGTCCTATCATGTGATTTATCTTTGAAAATGTTCTGTGTACATTTGTAAAGAATGTGTATTTGGCTTCTTTGGGATGGAGGGCTCTGTAAATATCAGTTAAGTCCATTTTATCTAGGGTATTGTTCAATGCCACAATATCTTTGTTGATATATTGTTTGGGAGATCTGTCCATTTTTGACAATGGTTTGTTAAAATCCCCCACTATAATTGTGTTGCTTTTAATATCTTTCTTAAAGTCCTCTAAGATTTTCTTTATGTATTTGGGTGCTCCTATGTTGGGTGCATATCCATTTATAATGTTTATGTCTTCTTGGTGTATTCTTCCCTTGAGTATTATGTAGTGACCTTCTGGGTCTCTCTGTATGGCCCTTTTTGGAAGTCTATTTTGTTTAATATGAGTATTGCTACCCTCGCTTTTTTTTTCCTGTCCAGACCTTCACTTTCAGCCTGTGTAGGTCTTTTATCCTGAGGTGGGTCTCTTGTAGGCAGCATATATGTGGGTCATGTTTTCTTATCCATTCAGCTATTCTATGTCTTTTGATTGGAGCATTTAATCCATTTACATTTAAGGTTATCATTGATAGGTACTTATTCATTGCTATTTATGTGCCTGTGTTTCTCTCTTTGTCTCTTTTCCTTCCTTTCCTTAAAGCAGTCCCTTTAGCATGTCTTGCAGAGCTGGTTTAGTGGAGGTATATTCTTTTAGACTTCTTTTATCTGGGAAGCTTCTTATTTGGCCTTATATTTTGATTGAGAGCCTTGCTGGGCAATGTAGCCTTGGTTGCAGAGCTCTGGTTCTCATTACTTGGAATATTTCTTGCCATTTTCTTCTGTCTTGTAACATTTCCATTGAGAAATCAGCTGTTAGCCTTATTGGGGCTCCCTTTTATGTTACTTCCTGTTTCTCCATTGCTGCCTTTAATATTCTCTCTTTGTCTTGAAATTTTGCCATTTTAATTATGCTGTGTCTTGAGGTGGGCTTCTTTGGGTTCCTCTTGATTGGGACTCTCTGTGTTTCCTGGATTCGTGTGACTTTTTCTCTCATCAAATTAGGGAAGTTTTCCATCATTACTTTTTCAAATAGGTTTTCTATCCCTTGCTCTTCTTCTTTTCCTTCTGGTATTCCTATTATGCATATATTATTATGTTTCATATTGTCTTGCATTTCTCTTAATCTCACTTCATTCTTTCTGAGCCTTTTTTCCCTTTCTTGCTCTTTCTGGGTGTATTTTTCTACTTTGTCTTCCAGCTCACTGATCTGATCTTCTGCTTCATTGATCCTGCTTTTCGTTCCTTCTACTGTGTTCTTTAGTTCAGAAATTGTATTATTCAATTCCTCTTGGCCTTTGTTGATAGTTTCTGTTTCTTTTTTCATATTGATATAGTTTGCAGTGAGATCGTTGTAGCTTCCCTGTACTTTCTGGAAGCTCATTGTAAGCTCATTGAGCTTCCTGATAATCATTGTTTTGAACTCAATATCTGATATTTGACTTGCCTCTATTTCATTTAGCATTCCTTCTGAGGCTTCCTCTTATCCCTTCATTTGCGGACTGTTTCTTTGTCTTCTCATTGTTTGTGAGACTTTTCTTGTTAGCATCTGTTTCTTAAATTGATCTTTTCTGGTTCCCTGTGTTTATAGTGTGAACTTCTGTGGTAGAATACCTGTGAGATTCAGTGGTGTAGTCTCTTTTGGGTATCCTGGTGCTCACAGCTTCCCCCTACTCTTTTTTGTGATCAGTTGGAGGAGTATGGCAAAATGGGTTAAGACAGCAAGAAAGTATTCTATGGTATTTACAGTAGAGACAGTAGAGAAGGAATAGGAGATCCTTTGGCTATGTATAGTGTTAACTGTGATCTTCCACCCCACTATCTACGTTTTAGAAATTGTGGAAAGAAGATAAGACTCTTATTCAGGAGGAAAGGGTTGTTTAGTTGTATCTAGAAAGCTGTGAAGCTGTGGGAGGTCAGATTCTGAGGTAGGGTGGGAATAAAGAATAGTAAGTAGGCGTAGTGTGTAAAAGAATAGAGATAACCCCTACATTAATAGAGTTTAGGAAATTGCGAAGTGGGGTGAGATCTGGGAGGGGTGTTGAGTAGTATTTACAAGTGTATGAAATAGGTTTTATATATAGTAACATTGAAATAACAATCTTGTGGCAGATTCTATGAGATCTAGATAACAAGAATAAGGAGTATAGAATCTTGAGTGTTGTATTAATGGAACCCAAGTGAAGGACAGTAAATTATCAACACATTGTGAATGAGATAACAGGGGGAACCTATCAAACGACAGTATATCCAGCCAACCAAAGAAGATTATACAGAAAGAAAAAAAAACCCAAAATACTATTGAAATAAAAAATGTCAGAAAAGAGAGGAAAAGATAATACAAATTTGCAGTAACTTGCAGGCTCAAAAAAAAAAAGCAGAAGATGGAATGCAGGAGAGGTAAATTTGGAGTGGAAGGAATAGCACTAGGATGAAAGGAAGAGAAACAAGGAATTGAGAGATATAAAAATAATAAGAGTTAAAAAATAAAAAGTTACTTAAAAAAAAACAAGGTAAAATCAAACAAACAACAACAGCGGGAGAAAAAACAAAACAAAACAAAACCTCTTGCTGGTTTCTACCTTGCCAGACCAGTTTTCTGGTTTTGCTGGCTTCAGCAGGCTGAGGGACAATTAGAACGCTTTTCACCCTTCTCCGTCAGAACTCAGTCAGTCTCTCGGGTACTGTCCCCAGGGCCAGCTACCCACTTTCCCCAGAACTGATCCCTGCCTTGGGCTCAGGGCGCAAGCTCCGGAGATCATAAGGGGCCGCGCCCCTCCCTCAACTTCACCACCGCAGGCATTATGTTCAGCAGAGCACCCACCTCCCCTCCGGGTTCATGGTGCATGCTCTGGGGATTGGGAGGGGTCGCGCACTTCCCCAACTGCGCTGCTGCCATGGGCCCCAGGAACCCGCGAAGCGCTGCGTGTTTTCCCGGTTCACAGTTTGAGAGTTGGGAATCCCAGTGGGGCACGCACCTGCCCGAGATCACCCCCACAGGCTCCAAAGCCGGTCAACGCCATGCCTTTCCCTTGTTCATGGCCATGGGGTCTCAGTCTTCCCCAATACCACATACTCACCGGGTTGGGGGCACATGCACACAGCCAGGCCACCCTTGGTTGCGCAGACTGGGGTACTCACTCTTCCCCGGGCTGTGCATGGGTGCCCGCAACCCCTGCGCGACTGTCTCTTGGTCCTCTCGGTCCTCTCTCTCCTCTCTGCGCCTTCAAGCAACAAGGCCTCCACCGCTGCTACTCAATCCTTGTTGTCCGGGGAGGAACGGTGACTCTGCTCTTCCGGGTGCCCTGAGACAGACCCAGGAGCACCCGGCCTGGGGGCTGAAACCTCTCTGGTCCCCGCGCCGATCCCTGGGCCCTTATTGTCCTGAAGCAGTCTCCTTACTGTCTGTTTATTCAATGTCTGCTATAATTTTTGATGTCTTATTTTCATAAATGTTGGGATATCTGTGGTCCCCTGCTCTGTTCCTCCTCAGATCAGCCAAATTCTCCCCCGTGCATGGGGGAAGGGGTTTAGGATTCCTCCAACAAGGCCACCATCTTCTGCAATCTGACTCTAGATCATTCTTTTAATGACTTGCCCAGAAGTCCCGTTTTAGATGAAGAGTAGAGGAAAGGCCTAAATCATCTCTTTTCAGTTCACAGGGTTTGCCTCAGGATGCAGTCAGCCTACTTAGTTAAAGGATTCTATTATTCTATTATACAATACACTCATTTGTCCTTTTGGCCCCTTTCCCTGCTTCTCTTAGGAGAATCTGGAAGTCTTTAAGTATTCAGAGTTATGGATCCAGGAACTGGGAATGAGACCTAGAGAGCAAGAGGCCACAGCATCCCCCTTCTCTATCCCAGATATGGGCCCACCTTTCTCTAGTTGTGGCTCACACTTCCTACTGGGAACATTTGATTCTGCTTTTATTTAATTTTTTGTACATGTGTGAGAGGGATGGAGCAGATTTGAAGTATGATTTCATTTAGGATAAAAATTGAACCTCTGCTTTGGGAAATGGGGAATATAAGGAAGAAAACAAAAGAAAAATGCCCTTTTATCTGTTTTCAAAGACAACAACAGTTCACATTTTCAATCTTCTGGCACCAGCTTTTTATAACATCATTTTAATCATGTTAGATATACAAAGTTATATATCCTGTATGTTTATTAAATGTTCTAACATCATTATTTTTACAGATTCCTTAATGTTTACATAATATTTGCTTAACTTTCAATCAATAAGGGTGGTATGGTTAACCATTCTGTTATGACTGAGCATATTGTATTGGTTTTCACCTTGGTTGATGAACTTATTTAGATGTAATGTTTATGTTTATATTTATTATATTTCCTTATGAAAGATTATTTAGGTCTTATTTTCAGTTGAAGGCTAACAACCCCCTCCCCAGACATGGATATCTACTAAGCCAGCTATCAAGTCCCCACCTCCAGGATTCTACCTGTAGTTACTACTCTTGGCCTTGTCATCTGCTAACCACTTACTTCTCAAATGCTTCTGATCTTTAATTCCCTACATACCCTTCAAAGATCAAGTTATTCCATGCAAGACACTGCCATAGACAAGTTCATACCTGCTATGACTCCTTTACAGGGGTTCAGACTTAAAGCATGACTTTTATGTTAACTATGCCCAATTATCATTTGCATTTTACAGTCACCAAAACTTAGGCTGAATAAGGTTAAGTAATGCCAGGGTTAGTAAGTGATTCTAACCCTATCCAGATCCAGAACTTGTTCTGCTAATTATTGGGCTATTTAGTAAATTCATGTGCTGTATGTACTAAGCTAGAACTAAAAAACTTTTCCCCTTCTTTAAGAAGGAAGAGCTAGAAAAAAGTCATTTTCAAATATGTGGGCAGGTGTCTGCCCAGATTAATGGTATATCCTTGATGAAATGTCTGTTCTCCCTAGGGGATGATTTAAATAAACACAGCCCTGACCCTAGGGTGGTTCATCTTTCCTTGGAAACCCTAGGCTTGATGAAATATAAAGAGCCAAACAATCATGACCCAATGTCCCTCTTGTTACCCCCAATGAAGGTGAGGATATGGAACCGCACCAAAGAAAATGCTGAGAAGTTTGCGGACACAGTACAAGGAGAAGTACAGGTCTGTTCATCAGTCCAGGAGGCTGTGACAGGTGCAGATGTGATCATTACAGTCACCATGGCAACAGAGCCCATTTTGTTTGGTGAATGGGTGAAGCCAGGGGCTCACATCAATGGTAAGCAGAGTGGCTTCATGAGCCATGGGTAGTTGGTGGCCAGCTCCTCCCTAGGCTAGACTGGGGAGCTGCATCTGCAGAGCTGTGTTACTCCTGCAAAATGCCTGAGCTTCTTAAGTGCTTCAGAAACATGTGAGCCCTGAAAAATAATAGTCACTGTAAAACATGAAATGAAAATCACAAAGCTGAAACTAAGACAATTTCTACATAATGTAACGTTATGGCAAATGGTCAACCACAGCTCAGTTTTTAAATGTAATGAAGTTTACATGATAAAAGGAAATGATTACAGCACAAAAGACATTTACTGTGAAATGTGATTGGTTTTTAATATGTGATCAGATGGGTGCAACTCTAAACATAAGAGCTCCTGGGGACTCTGAAGATCCTCAAATGGCCATAGGGTAATAGCAAGAACTATTGCAGGTGCTATTCTAAATTCTTTATGTGGATTATATATCATTTAATCCTTACAACAACCTTATAAGGTAGTAGCTATTATTATTATGATCCCCATTTTACAGATGGGTAAGCTAAGGCACAGAGAGATTAAGCTACTTGCTAACTGGCCAGAGGTCCTTAGTGGCAGACTGGGATTTGAATGGAGGCACTCTACCCTCAGAGCCCAAGCTCTTAAATACTACTCTGTATTATCTTTCAGTAAGAAAACTAGATTCTGATAAGTGAGCAGACCAGCACTAGAGGATTTAAGCATGCTATCAGGGCCCCATTTTTTAATGACAAGCACATAGTGTGAACTCAAAACCCAAGATCTCTGTACACATTGGCAGATGAATTTGCAAGAGCCCAGTGTCATGATTATGCATTCATTCATTTACAAATGTCTATTGAATTCCAGCCGTGTGCCAGTTACTGCTATAGATACTGGAGCTGTCACAGTAAACCAGCACTACACTGCTTTCCTGGTGCTTACATTCTCTTGAGGGGAAATAGACAGCAAAGAAGTAAACAAATAGGTGAACTGGAGAGTTCCATCCAAAGATAAGTTCTGTGAAGGGAAACAAAACATGCTATGTTGAGGAACTGACCAAAGAAAAGTGAAGGTCTGAGCCTGCAGAACTGGAGTTATGATGGCACTCATAGGCAGGTTGAAAGTGGCTTAGCTCATAGGCAAAAGATGGATCAAGTTGGGCTTTATGAACAGTAAGACCATTTCTGAAGGAATTTGGGAAATCAGAAGAAACCAGTTCTTGGTGAAATGGACAAGAACTGAACCTTCAGCAAGACTGACTTGATGGGGGTTTTTTTTCAGCTTAAAACAGCACATATTTATTATTTCACAGTTTCTGATTCAGGAGTCTGGGTGTGGCTTAGCTGGGTCCTCTGCCCACCAAGGATGAAACCAAGGTGTTATTCAGGCCACAGTTTCTTGTGGAGCGTAGAGTCCTCTTCCAGGCTCACATAGGGTGGCAGATTCCTTATGCTGTAAGATGAAGGTACCCATATCCTTGGGCTCCTGTATGCTCCTAGAAGCAAACTATACATTCCTTACTATATGCACACACCATCTTCAAAGCCAAATAATGGTAGAACCTCTGTCACATCATATCCCTCTCACACTTTGAATCTCTCCACATGAAAAGCCAACTTGATTTTGAGTCAAGACATCTCTTAAATTTTCCTGGCCTAAGGACAAAATTGGTTTATGTGTTCACAGAGGTGTCAAATATATTTAAGAAAAGTGTGCTATAAGTGCAGCTAACAGGGAAACACCAACAACACACTTGACTTACTTTACATTCTGGCTGAGAGGTAGGCTCAGTTCCAGCCCCCCTCCACTTGCCTCATCCCGCTCATGCCCCACCACCCATGGGTGTGTGACCTTCACCCATTCTAGCCCCTTGAAGCAAGGTCATAGTCCAGCCTGAACCAGGACCCCCTTTGCTACCTGGCCACCACTCCATCTGACTGAGTGGCCTCAAACAGTGCCATGAGAACTCACCCTGCTCAGAAGAATGGGAGGAACAGAGCAATGAAAAGAGGTGGTCTAAGAGGCTGGGGATTTCCCATCACCTGATAATTTATTTATGAGCTTCATTAGTGATTTTATTCGGTAGACCTCCTCACATAAACAACCGTCAAGAATTTTTCTTCAAGAGAGTAGACATTCCTACCACTGTCTTTGAAAATTAGAGTACTGGACTCTCTGTCCTAAACCATTTTGCCTCCCCTCTCCAACTGATCACAAAAAAAGCATAGGTGGAAGCTGAGAACACCAGGATACCCACTGGAACAGGAAACCCAACAACAAAGGAACCACCAATAGATAACAACAGAAGAAGGTGAAGGAGGGAGTAGAAGCCACACTAACCTCAATGCAGGACTTATCTATAAATACAATGAAATAGTAGAGAAATTACCAAGAACAAACAATTGAACAAGAGAAAGAGAGAATTCTCAAAACCTTGTGCACATGGAAGAACCACCTTCGAAACAACCTGTCCACACCAGCACAATGAAATACAGGAGGTGGTGGACTGAGTGACCCTGAGTTAACGTGCTGGAGAGAAGGAACCACCAAAGAAAGATCCAACAACAATCAAAACCCAAACAGAGCCAACTTAAATGACAGTCCAAGACCTGTGAGCTCGGAAGATGAAGGAGACTGCACCGCTGAATCTCACAGGTCTTCTACAGGTCTTAAGTTCACACCATAAACACAGGAAGTCACAACAGATCAATTTAAGAAGCTGAGGCTAACAAGAGGAGTCTCACAAACAATGGGAAGACAAAGAAACAATCTCCAAATGAAAGGAAAGGAGGAAGCCTCCGAGCAAATGCTAAATGAAATAGAGGCAAGTCAACTATCAGATATTGAGTTCAAAACAATGATTATCAGGAAGCTCAATGAGCTTCCAATGAGCTTCCAGAAACTACAATGAACTCACTGTAAACTATATCAACATGAAAAAGGAAATAGAAACTATCAACAAGGGCCAAGAGGAAATGAAGAATACAATTTCTGAACTGAAGAACACAGTAGAAGGAACGAAAAGCAGGATCAATGAAGCAGAAGATCAGATCAGTGAGCTGGAAGACAAAGTAGAAAAATACACCCAGAAAGAGCAAGAAAGGGAAAAGAGGCTCAGAAAGAACTAAAGGGATTAAGAGAAATGCAAGACACTATGAAATGTAATAATATCCATATAATAGGGATACCAGAAGGAGAAGAAGAGCAGGGGATAGAAAACCCACTTGAAAAAGTAATTGTGGAAAACTTCCCTAGTGTGATGAGAGAAAAAGTCACACAAATCCAGGAAACACAGAGAGTCCCAATCAAGAGGAACCCAAAGAGGCCAACTTCAACACACATCATAATTAAAATGGCAAAATTTCAAGACAAAGAGAGAATCTTAAAAGCAGCAAGGAAAAATGGGAAGTAACATACAGGGGAGCCCCGATAAGACTAACAGCTGACTTCTCAATGGAAATGTTACAAGACAGAAGAGAATGGCAAGAAATATTCCAAGTAATGAGAACCAGAGGCC
Source organism: Tonatia bakeri (assembly GCA_004024845.1). NCBI lineage: Eukaryota > Metazoa > Chordata > Mammalia > Chiroptera > Phyllostomidae > Tonatia > Tonatia bakeri. The sequence continues at coordinate 28,948 of PVIA01008685.1, forward strand.
TACAACCAAGACTACTTTACCCACCAAGGCTCTCAATCAAGATAGAAGGCCAAATAAGGAGCCTCCCAGGCAAAAGAAGTCTAAAAGAATACACATCCACCAAACCAGCCTTGCAAGAGATGCTAAAGGGACTGCTTTAAGGAAAAGAAGGGAGAAAGAAAGAGAGGAACACAGGTACAAAAATGGCAATGACTAAGTACCTACCAATAATAACCTTAAATGTAAATGGATTAAATGCCTCAATCAAAAGACATAGAATAGATGAATGGATAAGAAAGCATAACCCACACATATGCTGCCTAAAACAGACCCATCTCAGAACAAAAGACCTACACAAACTGAAAGTGAAGGGCTGGAAACAAACTTTCCAAGCAAATGGACAGGGAAAAAAAGCTGGGGTAGCAATACTCATATCAGACAAAATAGACTTCAAAAAAAGAGCAATAAAGAGAGGCCCAGAAGGTCACTTCATAATACTCAAGGGAAGAATCCACCAAGAAGACATAAACATTATAAATGGATATACACTCAACATACGAGCACCCAAATACATAAAGAAAATCTTAGAGGACTTCAAGAAAGATATTGACAGTGACAAAATTATACTAGGGGGATTTTAGCACCCCACTGTCAAAAATGGACAGATCTTCCAAACAAAATATCAAAAAAGATATGGTGGCATTGAACAATGCCCTAGATAAAACGGGCTTAACTGATATATATAGAGCCCTTCATCCCAAAGAAGCTAAATACACATTCTTTTCAAATGCACATGGAAGATTTTCAAAGATAAACCACATGATAGGACACAAAACAAGTGTCAAAAAATCCAAGAAAATTGAAATCCTATCAAGCACTTTCCCTGAACAGAAGAGACTAAAAATAGAAACCAACCCCAAGGGAAAAAAACCCAAAACACTCAAAACATGGAGATTGAATAGCATACTATTAAACGATGAATGGGTCAAGAATGAAATTAGGAAAGAAATCAAAAAGTTTTTGGAAACAGATGAAAATGAACCCACAACAACCCCAAATTTATGGGACACAGCAAAAGCAGTTCTGAGAGGGAAGGTCATAGTGATACAGGCCTACCTAAAAAAGATAGAAACATTTCAAACAAATAATCTAACCCTAAGTCAACAAGAACTCGAGGAACAACAAAGACAGCCCAGAGCAAGTAGAAGGAAGGAAATAACCAAGGTAAGAGCAGAATTGAATGACATAGAGACTAAAAGCACAATTCTAAAAATCAATGAATCCAGGAGCTGGTTCTTTGAAAAGATAAAAAAAAATTGACAAGCCTTTAAGCAGGCTCATCAAGAAAAAGAGAGAGAGGCCCAAATAAACACAATCAGAAACGAAAGAGGAGAGGTTACAATTTATACCACAGAAATACAAAGGATTGTAAGAAATTACTACAAAGAAGTGTACACCAAGAAATTTGAAAACCTAGGTTAAATGGACAAATTTCTAGAAAAATATAGTCTTCCAAAAGGGAATGAAGAAGAAGCAGAAAGCCTGAACACACCAATGACAGCAAATGAAATTGAATCAGTAATCAAAAACCTCCCAACACACAAAAGCCCTGGACCAGATGGTTTCACAGGAGAATTTTACAAAGTATTTAAGGAAGAGCTAGCCCCTATCCTTCACATTTTTGGACTATTCCAAAAAATCCAAAAAGACAGAAGACTCCCAAACTCTTTTTATGAGGCCGGCATCATCTTAATCCCCAAACCAGATAAAGACACAACAATGAAAGAAAACCTCAGGCCAATATCTCTGATGAACATTGATGGTAAAATCTTCAACAAAATACTGGCAAACTGCATCCAACAATACATTAAAAAGAGCACACAACATGACCAAGTTGCATTCATTCTAGGGATGCAAGGATGGCACAATATTTGCAAATCTATAAATGTAATACACCACATAAACAAAAGCAAAGACAAAAATCACATGGTCATATCAATAGATGCGGAAAAAGCATTTGAAAAGGTACAGCACCCATTTATGATAAAAACACTCAGCAAAGTGGTAATAGAGGGAGCATTCCTCAACATAATAAAGGCCATATATGAGAGACCTACAGCCATCATCATACTCAATGGGCAAAAACTAAAATCTTTTCCACTAAGATCAGGAACAAGACAAGGCTGTTCACTTTCACCACTTCTATTCAACATAGTATTTGAACTTTTAGCCACAGTGATCAGACAAGAAAAAGAAATAAAAGGCATCCAAATTGGAAAGGAGGAAGCAAAACTGTCACTGTTTGCAGATGACATGATAGTGTACATAGAAGATCCTATAGACTCCACCAAAAAACTGCTCAATGTAATAAATAAATTTGGCAAAACAGCGGGACACAGTGTCAATGTGTCAAAGGCATTTTTGTATACCAACAATGAAACAGCAGAAGCAGAAATCAAGAAAAAAATCCCATTTGATATAGTAAAAAGAAAAATAAAATACCTAGGAATAAACCTAATCAAAGAGGTAAAAGACCTGTATTCAGAAAACTACATAACACTGAGGATAGAAATCAAAGACACAAAAAAATGGAAACATATACCGTGTTCTTGGATTGGAAGACTAACATCATGAAAATGTCCATACTACCCAAAGCAATTTACACATTCAATGTAATACCTATTAAAGTACCAATGGCATATTTCACAGAGACAGAACAGACACTTCAAAAATTTATATGGAATCGTAAACAACCCTGAATAGCTGCTGCAACTTTGAGAAAGAAGAGTAAAGTAGAAGGGATCACAGTACCTGATACTAAAGTATATTACAAGGCCAGTGCAATAAAAACAGCCTGGTACTGTCAGAAAAGCAGGCACATGGACCAATGGAACAGAACAGAGAGCCCAGAAATAAACCCAAGTCTCTATGATCAATTAATATTTGACAAAGGGGGCAGCAATATAAAATAGAATAAAAATAGCCTCTTCAACAAATGGTGTTGGGAGAACTGGACAGCGATTTTGAAAAAAATGGAACTCGAGCGCCAACTTACGCCTTACACAAAAATAAATTCAAGGTGGATAAAAGATTTCAATATAAGCCATGACACCATCAAAGTACTAGAGGAGAATATAGGCAGGAAAATCTCAGATATTTCATGCAGCAACATTTTTACGGATATGTCTCCTAGAGCAAGGGACATAAAGAATAAAGAAGTGGGATCTCATAAAAATAAAGAGCTTTTGCACAGCTATAGAAAACAGTTAAAATAAAAGAGAATCAACTGTATGGGAAAACATATTTGCCAATGATACTTCAGACAAGGGTGTAATCCCCAAAATATATAAAGAACTCACACAACTCCACTCTAAGAAGACAAGCAAACCAATTAAAAAATGGGCAAAGGACTTGAACAGACACTTCTCCAAGAAGGACATACAGAGGATCCAGAGACACATGTAAAGATGCTCAGTATTGCTAGCTATCAGAGAGATACAAATTAAAACCACAATGGGATACCACTTCACACCAGTGAGAATGGCCATCATAAACAAACAGCAAGTGTTCGAGAGGTTGCGGAGAAAAGGGGACCCTATTGTACTGTTGGTGGGGTTGAACACTGGTACAACCACTATGGAAAACAGTATGGAATTTTTTCATAAAACTAAAAGTGGATCTGCCTTTTGACCCAGCAATTTCACTGCTAGGATTATATCCTAAGAACCCTGAAATACCAATCCAAAAGTACCTATGCACCCCAATGTTCATAACAGCACAATTTACAATAGTCAAGTGTTAGAAGGAAGCTAGATGCCCATCAGTAAATGAATGGATCAAAAAATTATGGTACATGTACACAATGGAATTCTCTGCAGCAGAAAGAAAAAAGGAGCTCCTATCCTTTGTGACAGCATGGATGGAACTGGAAAGCATTATGCTAAGTGAAATTAGCCAGGTGGTGAAAGACAAATACCTTATCTGTGATCTCACCTTTAACAGGAACCTAATCAACAAAACAAACAAGCAAGCAAAATATAATCCAAGACACTGATATAGGGAACAGGCTGACAGTGACCAGAGGGGACGGGGGAGGGAATTTCAGGGGAAAAGAGGAAGGGTTTGCAGGAACAAATATAAAGGACACCTGGACAAAAACAAGCGGTGGGGGTGGAAACGGGAGGGAGGTGGGGAGGGCTGGGGTGGTGGGCTGGGATGGGAGTAAAACGCAGAAATCTGTGCTTGAACAGTAATTAAAATTTAAAAAAAATTAAAAAAGAAAATAAAGTAGGGGAGAATAGCAAGGGAAAGAACGATCAGAGAAATCTGGAAGGCATGTAATACTGCCTTATATTGGAGTAAGACTTTATAGCACTTTCCCAAGGATTACTGGTCCTGGGCTGGATCAGACAGCAGATGTGTTTTGTTTGGACCATAGAATGTTCTAAAAATCAAGAAATAACCCATGGAAATAGATTTCCTGCTTAAAAAAAAAAAAGGAATTAGAGTATCTAGCAGTGGACCTGCATTCTCACATGCCTTCAGGTATCTGGAGCTGAACAATGTCTACCTCCTTTAGAAGGATCTGCTTTCTTCTGTATAGTTGGGTCTCCACCATTTCCAATTCCACCTCATCTGCTCATAGTCATCACCTGCGTGGGCCTGACAGTGTCTGGTTGCAGCCTGTACCTTATTCTAGTTACTTGTGCCAGGAGTCGTCATTATGGCTCAGGCTCTGCAGAGGACATGAACACTTGGCACCAATTTGCTTTTGATTGGAGTCTCTTCATGACTCTGACACCAGGCCCTCTCATCACACTTAAGAGATAAGTGATTGAGGGTGAGGAGCAGGAATGATGAAGAATAAGCAAACCAGTAGAGGAGTGTGGGGTATGAAGACGCTGCACATGATATTTGTTTCCGGGTTTAGGAAAGGAAGCCACTGCCCCCACAAATAGAAGCAGCACAAAAAGAATGGCACTGTTTCAGAGCCACAGGTATATACCCATTAGATATATAACCTTGACAAGCACTTTAATTTTTTGAGCCCCAGTTAGTGCATCTTTTAAATAGGAATCAGACACGAAGTGAACTTGTAGGGACTATAAATAGGATATGTGAAACATTTCACAGATAGTAGGTATCCAATAAATGAAAGCAAAGTTGCCTCACAATATTTTAGGAATAAAATAGGATATGAAGTGGAAAGGCAAGAAATGGCAGGTGTTATTCTTGTTAATGTGTAACCAGTGTTGCTGATTGGGAGGTGTTGGCCTAGAAACATGAGACATTCTGAATCTGAGTATATCCACACATCCTCTGTCACCACATTTCCCCACCTGTCTTCCATTCTTGAGTGTGTTTAATATCCCTCATGACCATTTCTGGGCTCAGGGTCTGTTTGCTGTTTCTCAGCTATCGGAGCATGCAGGCCTAACTGGAGGGAGCTGGACGATCAGCTGATGAAGCAGGCTGTGCTGTATGTGGATTCCCGGGAAGCGGCCCTTAGAGAGTCTGGAGACATTCTCCTGTCCGGGGTGAGCCTCCTGTACTGTAGCTGCTTCTCAAGGTGGCCTTGCTGGGGTCTCAGGCTTACATTAACTTCCCCTTCTCTTTGGATTGCTCCAGACTTCATTCACCCCCAACTCTTTGTAGGGTGAGAGAGTCTAAACATATCTCAATCATTTGTAATCCCTTCTCAGAATAATGTGGCCATTTTGCTGGTGCCATGTGTAGTTTTATCCCTTTTGCCTATAGAGAAAAGCTTGCTGGATTTTTTCATTGGACTGGGCTGTCCTATAAAGCAGTAGGATTAGGAGATGGGGGTCTGTTGCAGCCAGAAAACCTTCCCAACATGGCCAACAAAATAGGACTATGGTTGGCTACATTTGACCTTCTGTTTCATTTGTAATCAGGGCATGTAAGCCAGAAGGGGACTGCTGAAATTAGTGATAACATAAGAACATGCCTATTTCTTACTGACACAGGATCCTGGCAGGACATTCCCTGGCCACAAACTTGTATCTTTGCATTCATGATATCACAAAGGCAGACTGTACCCAAAAAGGAATCTAGGGGGAAGCATCCCCTTAAAATCATCCAGTTTACAAATTGTCTATCAAATTTATCTTTTATCCAGTTCAAGGATGCCCTCCTGCCCTGGCTGTATAAGCCAGCTGGAGCACACATGAGCTCCATGGCCTGGGCCCATGTGTATTCATTTCACAGGCTGAGATCTTCGCTGAGCTGGGAGAAGTGGTGAACGGAATGAAGCCAGCCTACTGTGAGAAGACCACAGTGTTCAAGTCTTTGGGTAAGGGCCATTTGTCCCAGGGCACAAATCTAACTAGGTCACAAGGCAGGTTTTTGTCCATTGGTGGGAGGAGGAATGAGTCACCAGTTTCCATGATTGACTCATTATGAAATCTATCATTTGGATCAGTTTTTTACATGTCTTAGTGTAGTGATTAAGCCCATGAACTCTGGAATCAGGTAGTCCCCCGCTGGATTCTCCTCCCTGCCACTCCTTGGATATACATCCTTGGGCAAGTGACCTCACCTCTCTAAGCCACTGTTTCTTTACCATATGTTACCTTGAGTTTTTGTGAATATTAAGTGAGGTATGCATGTAAAATGATTTGCACACAGCAAGCATCAGCAGATGTCATTTAGACATAGATCTAAATGAACCTACCCTTCAGAGGTGGGAGGTGAGGGATAAAAATGTTAAAATATGGAGAGCTTAAGGAAGATGTCAGGGATGCCCAGTGTGAGAGGGACTCAAATAAAAAATATAGCCTGTGACTGCTTTTTGCCCTTCCTCTCTACCTTCCCACTTGCTGGTTTGAGTAGAGCTTCCACAGGGAGCCCCAGTACCACCTGGTTGGTATAGGCAGAAATCCAACAGAGGATGGGCTCAGTCTTCCCATCAGCCCAGCCCTCTCACCACACCAGATTTAAGGAGATGGACATACATAGAAACAGCTGGTATTCAGCTGATATACTTAAAATATTGAAATACTCCCAAGCTGGTTATAAACAAGTGACTGCCCCTCAAGAATGCCCTCTTTCCCTCTGTAAAGATCTGTATTTCTTATGATCAAGCCCCAAAGCCTCAGTTCTCAGCAGAACATGAAGAATGCTCTTGCCACCTGCACTCATGCCAGTGGGTCATTATTGGTGCCTTGCTAGCTGGTAATATTTTTAAAATCTCTGATGCATAGGGAGACAGGCAAAGGTAGTAGAAGCTTTACCCAGATTCTGGTTCAAAGACATCACACTGATCCAGTTGTGTCTGAAAGTCTTTGAGTTCATAGCAGATCAGAGGTCAGCCAACATCCACAGGAAACAGAAAACTGCTTTATGCTCTTAAGCAATTTTTGTTTTCTCATTTTGGGGACTGGTTTATTGGCATATTTGTCCATCTAGCAGGTGCATATTAAACACCTATTATGTGTCAGGCTCCATACTAGATGCAGTGGTGGCTACAAAAATTAGTAAAAACCAGACCCTGTCCTCGAAGAACCTATCCCCATTCAAGGTTAAAATATGTATCTAAAACAACAAGACAAAGTGGAGTCACTGAGGGGTTCAGAGTTTGAACTAGAATAGGAGTCAGCAAACTATGGCCTGTGAAGCAAACCTGGCCCACCACTTACTTTTGTACAACCAGCAAGCTAGGAATAGTTTTTACATTTTCAAATGTTTGGTGGGGGGTAGGGGAGATGAACAAGATTTTGTGACACATGAGCATTATATGAAATTCAAACTTTCATGTCCATAAAGAAGCCTGATTGGAACACAGTTCATTTGTTTACCTATTGTTCATGCTGCTTCTGCACTAACTACAAAGGCTGAGTTGAGTGATTGCAACAGATACCATATATGGTCCCCAAATCCTAAAATATTTACTATCTGGCACCTTACTGAAAGTTTTCTGACCCCTGAACTAAACTTTGAATGATGCTTAAAATTTGTTTGGTGGGCATTTCTTGCTTCATATCATATTCTTTGCCTTGTCCTTCCCTTAGCAGACTCTCTAAGCCTGAATTTACCTGGATGGCAGTCTTTGTTACCCTGGTAGAAGTTAGCACCATGGATAGTGCATCCAAAAACTCTTGGTCCCAGGGCTGTTTCAGGAAAAGCTGTTCTGACAAAAAGTGAACCGAATTTCTCTCCATTCCAGGAATGGCGGTGGAAGACACTGTTGCAGCCAAATTAGTGTATGATTCCTGGTTATCTGGTAAATAAAACGAAGCAATGTTGTGTTAAACATGAATGCTGCAGCTCAAGAGGTGTTGCCTCCAGTTGTCTCATAATTTCTAAATCAAATGAGGGAACCTTGTGCACAGTGATCTATAGTTTTGTGCTCATCATGTCTTATCTTAAATAATGAGACCCTCATTTGTGTTTGTATTTAGTGAAATTAGGTGGCCATCCCTTCTGTTATGCCATATTACAGCACCACTTGCTCTTCCAGGTATTTCATGGGTTTTTGTTATTTCTGAAAATAAAGCAATTTTCCACTTCTGCAGTTCTTGCTTTGATTACTTCTAGCCCTCTGGCCTCACAGAGGTTTACATTATTCACTGTGATAAAGGGATTATGTTTGCTTCCTTCTCTTTAACCCAGCAATTTGATGGAATTTTTATATAAGGTTTTTAAATCCATGTGTCCTTCAAATTTATACTCCTCTATTTCATCACAGAATTGACACGAATGCCAAGAGGATAGTTGTGGTGAGAGCTTTTATTTCTACTGGCAAATATACATACCTCTTCCCATATTTTTTGAACAAATTGCTACCCCTCTCCCTCCAGTAGAGCAGCATGGAAAATTCCATCTAGAAATTATCAACTCAATAAAGCAATTAGAACTAATTCCTACAGAGCTGATTTCCAAAAACATTTCCACTGGCCTGCTTTATCCTGTTCTCTCAAAGCACACCTTTACATTTCCATAACTCTATATTCTATCCTTCAAATAGCAATGTGGGTTTCCAGCTCAAAATTCTTTGTACCACCTCACATTGCCTCTCATTTGCTAGGATACATCACCAGCCTTTCTATATTCCTTTTACCTCTGGCAGTGATACACAGCTGTATTGGAAAGCATCCTTTTTGTTAACAGCAGTACTTCCTTAGTGACTTCTACTTCTCCTATATCTTGGCAACAAGTGTCTCATCAGGCAGATTTTGGAAAGTACCCATATCCTGGCACCTACAGTAATAAAGTCCGAATGCCAAAAATTTTTTGAGGACTTCTATGTGACAGCTGCTTCTTGCACATTATAGAAAGCAAATACAACTTCAATTTATTCCAACCAACAAAATGCAGTAGTTGTAAACATAATTGTTCCTTAGTGCAGCATTTTTATTCAAAAACTGACAACCTCTATGAATCCATGCATTGTGGGAGAATGAACCAATTGTTCATCAGATGTCAGCACCTGTATCCTCCCTAAGCTTATGTCCTCCATGGTGCTTCCTGAAATAACCCAAACAGATGTGAGTCAGGAAGCATGCTCAAGAAACAACTGTTTTTATTTTATACACATAGTTGATGGTAAATTTCACTTGATGTAAGTCTGGCTATAAAAATCCAATGAAGCTTAGCTGTTCAGTAGGGTTTTGATTTGAATTTGACATTGTCACTCAAAAAATGTCAGCAGCAATGTTGCAAATTTATATTATAGAGTCTACATGAATTTAGACATGTGGCAATGATGATAGACAGCAGGGGGGAAAAAGCACATAATGAGCATGAAGATGTGAAATTTACTTTTACAATCAAATTTTCTCTACAAAGAATCTGGATTTTTTCTTTCTTTGTTTTTTAAAGTTTGAGGAGATACTTACCCTTAGAAAAATCATCAAATATGCCAGACTTTTTTTTCCCATGTGCTTTTCTTTTTTCCCACCCCCTTGCTTAGGCACTATTTTAGTCTGCTCATGCTGCCATAACAAACTACCACAGACTGTGTGGCATAAACAATAGACATTTATTTTGTTACAGTTCTAAAGGCTGAAAGGTCAAGACCAAAGTGTTGACAGGTCTGGTGTCTCCTGAGGCCTCTCCTCTTGGCTTGCAGATGGTCATCCTCTCACTGTGTCCTCACAGGGCCTTTTCTTTGTGCATGTGCATCCTTGGTGTCTATTACTCTTAAAGACAAGAGTTATATGGGATTAGGGCCCCACACTTATGACCCCATCTAACTTAACAAAGGTCCTATCTCCAGATACAGTTGTATTGGGGATAGGGCTTCAGTATATAAATTTGGGGAAAACAATTCTGTTCATAATAGGTATCCTATATTCTATTTTTCTCTTCATTCTCCCTACCTCATACTCTGTTCTCAGGTGGGAATACTATAGATCCATTTTCATTACTTGTAAACCTGCAGACATCTGTTAAAAGTTCAGACACATTTAAGTTGGGTATCAAATCTTAGGCCAATAGAGGAATTTTAATCTCTACCAACAAAGTGTAGAGCTAAGGACAGAATTGGAGTTGGAATCCCTGGAGCACGAAAATCAGAGAGTGAAAAGCAGTGTATTGAGAGATTATAATCTTAAATCTAGAGTTGGAAAAGTAAAGAGAGTTTTTCTTCTTATTCCTCATCCATTTAACCCTTTCTAGATTCAAAAATATTAAAAAGATAATCGAAGGGAAATGCTAGTTTTTATTCCCATGTCTCCTTGAGTTTCTCACTGGTGGTTTATTTGTATAGGTATAGAGAACTTCTCAAAGTAGAGCTTGGGCCTCTTTTTTAGGTGGGCAATTCCAAGAGCTCAGACATCATACCCAGTGGTTTGGCATTCAGTAGAGAGAAGGTATTGCCTGGAGTGCTTCCAGTGGACCACAGCATCACTCCACTGTTGCAGGCTCACCCTGTTTGGCCAACAGTTGATCACAGGCTGGTGTCAACCAGTTGCCCAGGCTGTTGGAGCACTTGCTTCCTTCTGTTTATGGCATTAAGAACTTTCTTCCTGGGACCCAGCTGCATTTGGATGCTCTGAAGATCCTCATCAGAGCAAAGCAACAGAGCTTCTAGATCAATCTGCTCTCTCATGAAAAAGGAAAGAAATTTTTCCAGGTTGTGAGACTGTAAGAATACTTCCAGGGGTGTAGCATCAACCATGTCTTCCTCCCACTCCACTGCATCCTCATCCCAAGGCAGGTCATCTTTCAGGCTGTTCTCTCCCTCCTCATCAGCCACCACTTCATCAACCTGTGCTGCTCCTTGTCTCTGAAGCAATTCACTGGACATTTTAAACTCTAACTCCTTCTTGGTATCTGAGATGTCTTCAGGGCTTGTTATTCTGTTCCTTCTAAAAACAATATTTCCTAGACCTGGACGGCTGAGAATGGATTCATGTTGCATGCAGCTGCCCTCTGCTGAAACCTGGAGCTTCTCTTTGAAGTCCCCTGAGAATGTGTCTTCTTCTTCCTCTCTGAACACATCCATCACATTCCTCTGCTCATTTCTGCACTCCTTCTCTACCTGCTCTGATATATCTTTATTCTTCTTGAACTTTATCTTGAAGGTACCTTTAATGCTCTTAGACAGTGACCCAAATGTGCTGGAAGCAGAAGCATTTGAAAGAGATGATCTGGAAAAAGTGCTCTTGGAAGAAAAAGTACCAGATTCCTCTCTATAGGTGTGGGCCATCTTATTTTCATGCTTCTCCTGGAGCCTCTCACACTCTTTGATCTGCCTCCTGGCATTCTTCTGAGACTGCTCCTTCAGCTTAGTGACCTTCTTGGGGTTCATGATGTTCTGGGCAGTAGCTGCCTTATCCAGGAGAGAAACACATTCATTCTGCTCTCTGCTAGCGGCAGCATCTAGTGGAGACTGTAAGTCATTGTCCAAGGCAAAGATATTGGCACCAAAGTTGATTAGGAATGAGACACAGTGGGCATGGCCATTGGAGGCGGCGTAATGTAGAGGAGTGTTTCCCCAGATGTCACATCTATCAGGGTCCCCCCTAGAAAAGAAAATATCAAAAGCACATGCTAATTTTTTCCTCTGAACAGAAGGTGCAAAAAAATTAAAGAACAAAATGAATGTTAATCCTGACTTGGCATTATTAGAAGATAACTTCTGAAAGTCCAGACATGTGACATCCAGACATCATATGGTCAGAAACAGGAAGAGCCCATCTCTACCCTAGGTCTTATTTTTTAAAGCAGGAAAAGATTCCAAAATATTCCCTCAAAAAACAACTTTCATGTCTCATTGGCCTGAATTGAGTCACATGCTTAATGAGAAGGAAATAAAGCTACCATGTTTAACTAAGATTAATTGAAATTTCTGAACTTCTGGTCAAGATGGTGGCATAGACAGACATGGCTTGCCTCTTCATACAACCACATCAAAATTACAACCACAATATAGAACAACCATTACTCAGAACTGTAAGAAATCAAGTTGAATGGAAGTCTGACAACCACAGAATTAAAGAAACCACAACCATCCAGACTGGTATGAGGAGTGCAGACTCAGAATAGGCTGGTCTCTCACCCATGTGTGGTGGATAAAAAATTCAGGAGGGATATCTCAGGGGCAAAGAGTCTCAGTCCCACACCAGTTGCCCCCAGCCCAGGATTCCAGTGCCAGAAAGATAAATCTCCATAACTTCTGGCTGCAAAAACCAGTGGGGATTGAGTCAGTGGAAGGAACTTCTGGAATCCAAAGCAGATTTTTTTAAAGAATCCATACACAGGCTCACCTTTTCAGAATCACTCCCTCTGAGCTTCAGCACTGGGGTAGCAGCTTGAAAGGCACCAATGGCATACAGGGAGGAACTGAAGTATCTGGCATGAAGGTGAGCAGAAGCCATTGTGCATTTTCTAAACCTTCCACCCACAGAGCTGGCAAGCTGGTGCCATATATGAGACTCTATAAAATGGCTAACACTGTTTGATCTGCCTTGGATATCCCCAGGACTCTGTCCCACCCAACTTACAGATCCACTCAAGCTACTCTTCCATGACTGGTGGCTCTTGGCTTATGCATGACACCTTCCTAAATCCTATCAAACAAGCAAGAGCTGGCCTCAGTGATTCCCAGGCATGACACTAACAGTGTCTAGCTTAGATTCACAGCTTGGCTTTGCCTGGGAAACCCCAAGCCCAGCACAAGTAGCAGCTATCTCAGATTGTTTTATAGCTTAGGCAGGGTGGCCCTGTGAAAAACACAGATGGGGGCTGACCTTGGCCTGCACCACCCAGGAAACCCCAGGGCCGGCATGCTCAGTGGACAGTTACAGACCACACTGGAGCACTACCACCCTGCCCCTGGACAGAAGATCCTCCACAGAGGGTGGAGGTTGGTGGTAAGTGGTCACAGCCAGTCCTTGCAGCTGACTGGCCTGGATAAATCCCTCCCATTGGCCTGATAACAGCAACCAAGACTCAACTACAAGAAGAGAGTGTACTTAGTCCACACAAAGGGTCCACCTTGATAGGGGAAGCTGTGCTACTGGACCCTACAGGGTATATACTACTTTAGACCATGCTACCACGACAGGGAGTCATAGCAGCTCTATCTAAAAATAGAAACAAATAGGGAGGCTGCCAAATGAGGAGACAAAGAAACATGGCCCAAGTGAAAGAATGAATCAAAACTCCAGATAAGGAACTAAATGAAATGAAGATAAGCAACCTATCATATGCAGAGTTCAAAACACTGGTTATAAGGATGCTCAAGGAACTTAGTGAGGACCTCAACAGCATCAAAGAAATACAGTCAGAAATGAAGGATACACTAATTGAAATAAAGAATAATTTAAATGGAGACAACAGTAGAGTGGATGAAGACCACAATCAAATCAATGATTTGGAAAACAAGGACACAAAAAACAAGCAATCAGAACAAGAAGAAGAAAAAGAATTGGGATTCTGACCAAGATGGAGGTGTAGGGAGACACACAGTGCCTTCTCACACAACCAAAAGAAAGACAACAACAAATTTAAAAGCAAAAAACAACCAGAACTGGCAGAAAATCAAACTGTATGGAAGTCCGGCAACCAAGGAGTTAAAGAAGAAACTTTCATCCAGATCAGTACAAGGGGCAAAGATGGGAAGCCAGGCAGAGAGGACTCCAGGCAAGGCAATGGCTAGAGGACTGGGTGGTCCCACATTCACATGTAGATAAACTGGGAGGAACAACTGGGGAGCAAGATACACCAAGCAACCTAGAGTTGAAGTACTGGGAAATAAAGACTCACAGCCTCTGACTGAAAACACCTCTGGGGGGTGAGGCAGCAGAAGGAGAAACTCCCAACCTCACAGGAGAGTTTGTTGAAGAGACCCACAGGGACCTAGAATGTACACAAACCCACATACCCAGGAACCAGCAACAGAAGGGCCCAATTGTTTTTGTGGGTAGTGGAAAAAGTGAATGAAAACTGGTAGAGAGCAGAATGAGCAGCACACTTCCCTCTTGGATGCCTCCCCCACATACAGCATCACAACACAGTGATGTGGGTTGCCCTGCTGCAGTGAACATCTAAAGCTCCACCCCTAACTATGTAACAGGTATGCAGAGGCAAAAAAAAAAAAAAGCCCACATCAAAGTGTCAGATAAAAATACAACTAAGTGACCAAGAAACAGCCAAACTATCACTTCAAAACACTAGTAATCAAAAATCTTACAGAATTGGTTGAATATGGTCACAAATTAGAAAAAGAAATGAAGGCTATGAGAAGTGAAATAAAGGAAAATGTACAGGAAACCAACACTGAATGGAAGGAAATTGGGACTGAAATCAACAGTTTGGAGCAGAAAGAAGAAATAAGCTTTCAGCCAGAACAGAATGAAGAAACAAGAATTTAAAAAATGAGGAGAGGCTTAGGAACCTACAGGACAACTTTAATCGTTCCAACATCTTTATCATGGGGTGCCAGAAGAAGAGGAAGAGCAAGAAATTGAAAACTTTTTTGAAAAAAATAATGAAGGAGAACTTCCCCAATCTGGCAAAGGAAATAGACTTCCAGTAAGTCCAGGAAGCTCAGAGGGCCCCCAAAAAATTGAACCCAAGAAGGAACACACCAAAGCAAATCATAATTACATTAGCTAAGATTCTCCAAACAGATGAAAATGAACTTACAACAATCCAAAACTTACAGGGAAAGGAGTCCTGACAGGAAAGTTCATAGTGGTACAGGCCTACCTAAAAAAGATAGAAACATTTCAAATAAACAACCTAACCCTACATTTACAAGAATTGGAGGAACAACAACAAAGACAGCCCAGAGCAAGTAGAAGGAAGGAAATAACCAAGATCAGAGCAGATTTAAATGACATAGAGCCTAAAAGCACAATTCTAAGAATCAATGAATCCAGGAACTGGTTCTTTGAAAAGATAAAATTGACAAGTCTTTAAAAAGACTCATCATGAAAAAAAAAAGGACCCAAATAAACACAATCAGAAATGAAACAGGAAAGATTACAACTGATACCACAGAAATACAAAGGATTGTAAAAAATTACTACAAAGAAGTGTATGCCAAGAAATGTGAAAACCTAGGTGAAATGGACAAATTTCTAGAAAAATATAATCTTCCAAAACTCAATGAAGAAGAAGCAGAAAGCCTGACCAGACCAATAACAGCTGATAAAATTGAAGCAGTAATCAAAAATCTTTCAACTCACAAAAGCCTCAGACCAGACTATTTAACAGGAGAATTTTACAAAGCATTTAAGGAAGAGCTAACCCCTATTCTTCACAGACTATTCCAAAAAAAATTCAAGAAGATGGAAGACTCCCAAACTCTTTTTATGAAGCCAGCATCATCCTAATCAGATAAAGACATAACAAAGAAAGAAAACTTTAGGCTCATATCACTGATAAACAAAGATGCTAAAATCTTCAAGAAAATATTGGCAAACTACATCCAGCAATATGTTAAAAAGATCATACACCTGATCTGTAGCTCTGTAGCCAGAGCTACACCAGCCAGGGCTGATTGTTCTTTCAATAGGGTAAATATATGTGTGTGAATGTGCTCAAAGGGGAAAGTGTGGAAGGATATACATCCAAACACTGATGACTGCAAGAATAAACGTGATTTTTATTTTAATAATGTAGCTTTCCAGTATGATGGGAAATGTTAATAAGTAGTATTCCTTTAAAAATCAGAGAGGAAAAATATTTTCATTTTAGAAAACTAAACAAAACTAAAAAAATCATGGACATTTTAAAGGCAAAATTAAATTTTTATAATTGGGGCCATATTTCTAGTATAGGACAACACATGTAATTATTGCTTCCATCATTAAATATAAAAAAGAAAGAAAAATAGTTTTGTAACAAAGCCAGAGTTTGGATCTTAATGGCTACCACGTGATCCAAGTTCTTAAACAGATAGTGACAGATAAACACGGAAATTATCAGACTGAAATAGATTTCAATGACTGATTAACTAGTAAATTCAATTTTTAATTTTTCACCTTTTCTAAAGGAAAAGTATCTAGGCATAACCTCAAAGTTAGAATTACATACTAAAATTGACAGGTTTAAGTATATAAATTAATACTTAAAATATATGCTTAAATATATTTAAAGTATTTGTTGTCAAAAACAAATTATGAATTGTGAAAATATTTGTAATATAATGATAAAAGATTGGTATTAGAACTTTAAAAAGCATTTTTTATAAATCAATGAGAAATCTTGAAGACCCCAATAAAGTGGGAAAAGGTTATAAATACATAATTGACAAAAGTAGAAATAAACAATGGCCAATAAACATAAAAATAATTTTCAACTTCACCTGTAACAAAAGAAAAGAGCAATAAAGACACAATGACATATCATTTTGGACTTATATTGACAAAAACAGGCACTTAATTTCTGGAAAACAATTTATCAATAAACACAAAATATTTAAATTGTGCACATGCCAGTTGATTCATAAATCTCACTTTGGAGAATTTATCCTCAAGAAAATGAGAGCAAAGTTTATTTACAAAGATATTCATTGCAGCACTGTTTAAATGATGTATCCAAAAACAGATTGACTAAGAAATATATTTATTGGACTTCTGGCCAAGATGGAGGCATAGGTAGATATACTTTGCCTCCTGGCACAACTAACAGAAGAAAAACAAAAAAATTAAAAACAAAATATAACCAGAACTGCCAGAAAATCGAACTGTATGGAAGTCCAACACCCCAGGAGTTAAAGAAGAAATATTCATCCAAACTGATAGGAAGAGTAGAGATGGGCAGCTGGGATGAAGAGGATCCATGGCAAGGCATTAGCTGGAGGACTGGGGCAGATGAGGTGGTGGTTGGTGGACTGGGCAAGGAGCCTGCTGGCAGAGCAGGTGGTCCCACATTTGCATGCAGATAAGCCAGGAGGAATAATGGGGGAGCAAGATAGGCCATGCAACACAGGGTTCCAGCATGGGGAAATAAAGCCTCAAAACCTCTGACTGGGCAGGCTGTCCTGGAGTAGCCCGCCTGGTTTTGCTGGTTTTCTGGGCCTGGAGATAAAATACAACTGAGACCTGAATGTTATCTCCAGAGAGCAAAGGCCAGAGGTGGGGAGGTTACCCTGGGAGTGTGAGAGGTGAGGAAAAGGCATATTCTGGCTGACTGTGAGATGGAAGATCTGTTATGATAGGCAGCTGGACTGCTCTTTAATGTCATATTGTAAGAATGAGTAGGCGGGAGCTGTGAAGACCAGTATACCTGCTGGAAGAGGAAACTCACCAACAAAGGAACCACCAAAAGATAACAAGGAAAGAAGGTAAAGGAGGGAGTGAAAGCCACACTAACCTCCACCCAGGACCAATCTGAAAATACAACTAAATAGTGGAAAAATTATCCAGAACACCTGAACAAGAGCAAGAGAGAAGCCTTAAAACCTCATACAGACAGAAGAACCAGTTTCAACACAGCCTGTCCACATCTGCACAACAGAATATAAGACATGGTGGATGGAGTGACCCTGAGTTAACCTGCTGGAGGGAAGGACCCACCAAAGAAAGACCCAACAACAATCAAAACCCAAATACATACAGAGAGCCAACATGAATGAAAACCCAAGACCAGAGAGGTCAGGAGATCAAGGAAACTGCACTACTGATCTCACAGGTCTTCTACCACAGAAGTTAACACCATAAACCCAGGAAGTCAGAATAGATCAATTTCAGAAGATGGCAGTAAGATAGGTGGGAGCAGAGTCCACTTCCCTCAGCACATGGGTGAAAAACCTAGCCGATCTGAGGAACAGAATGAACAGCAAATGGTATCCCAGCATATATGAAGATTGGAGACCAAAAACTGTAGAGGACATTGGAAAATCAGAGAATGAGGAGAGTGCTTCTGGACAATAAGGTCCCTGGGACCAGCGCAGTGGCAGACCCAGGCCTGGCTTCCGCAGGGTCTGCCACAGGATTCTTGGGAGAAAGCCAGGTCAACAGCTCCCTCCCCTGCCAAACAAGGTTTGAGCAGCACCAGGAGGGACCTGGATGCTTGAAGTCACAGGGAGGGAATAAGGATGAAGTGGCAACACACAGGGGTGATGTGCATGCACTGAGACTATGGGCCCCAGCTGGGAAGAGTTGGGCAGTGACAGACCCTGACCTGGAGAGTCCCCAGTCTGGTTGGAGAGTTGGGATGAGTGAGAGGCCAGGCACTTGTTCGGCGCAGCAAGCTTGAATAGGAGGAATTTTTCAAAAAGAAAAAGAAAAAGAGAAAGAAGAGGCACTCAGCCATTGTTTGGAGAATTCTCCTGCAACAGAGGCCCCAACCTCCTAAGCCCCTACCCCTTCTGGCCTTAACGGCTGTGCTCCTGCTGTGATGGCAAGGCCCTGCACTCTGACCCTAAGTCTTGGGGATAGTGTGCACCTAAACCTGTGTGGCTACTTGTCCTGCCCAGTAGCAGAGGCTGAGCATTCATGGCCACAGCCCTGGGGACAGTGTACACCTGACCCCACAGCCCAGCTGCTGCCTGTTGCACCCCAGCAGCAGAGGCTGTGGGGTCAGGTGTACACTGCCCCAGGACAGAGAGCACCTGACCCTGCTGCCCAGAGGCACCTTGCATTTGGCCCCTGCACTCCAGGGGTGGCAGCAGAGGAAGTGTGCTCTAGCACTTGTCTACAGCAGCATGCCTAATGTCTATCTAAGAGGAAGGCAGAGAAGCCCCCCAAAAGGAGAGTTGAAGGGCTCAGGGAGTCAGCAATCCCCAGAAAGACTTAACTCTGTGGGGGGACTGAACTACCCTGAAGGGACTCTGAGAGTCCCTAACATCTAGGACAGCAAGGAGTGAGAAGGTGGTATGTGAGTTAGCCCTAATTGATGCACCTCAAGGACAATGCAACTGGTGGACTGAAGGCTTAGGCTGGGCACAGAAGAGCTCTGGGGGCCGGCAGAAAACTGAGCAACTAGGCTGGAGGCTAGGCAACTGCTAAGAGTGCAGGTCAGGAAGGGAGAAAAGCTAAACCAACGCCCCCCCACCCTCAGCCTGTGGCAGCCAAGAACACCAGCGGTACTAGCTTGGTCTGTTTAAAGCCAGCAGGAGCTCTTTTTAAAATTATTTTTCTTTTAATTCCTTCTTCCATTCCTTCCTCCTCTTTTTTTTTCATTCTTTCTTCCTTTATTTCCCTTCTCATTCCTTCTTCCCTCCTTCCAATTTTTTTCTTCGTTTTTCTTTTAAATTTTCACAAGCAAGACAATAAACCTAGAGCTGTGAAAGGACCAGAGTTGGACCCAAAGAGGGGTCCTCCCAACAACTGAGACAGTAAGGCAAATTTCACTTTGCTACTTCCAGAGGACTTGCAAGTTACTGTATTTTTGTATTATTATTGTTTTTCATTATTCTTACATCTTTTACTTTATTAGCATTTTTGTATTTCTCCTCTTTCTGTTTACTCTTCTTCACTTGGTTTGTTAAACTACATGGTTTGACTGATTCCCCTTGTTCTCTCTTTCACAGTGTATTTTTAATTATCTGACTTTCACTTCACTTGTATTCCAATAGCACACTACTCCAGGTCCTGTACTTCCTATACCTGTTATTTAGATCACATAGATTCTGTCATATGATTGTTGCTCCATTACTACTGTAAATAATTGCTGTTCTATACAATTGTAAGTACTAACACAGCACTGCTCCTGGATCTTAGCTCACTTCACTGTTTCCTGAACTTTATTACTGTTGTGGTTAATTCTATTCTCTCACAAACTACACCTATTTTCTATCTTTTACTCTCACTTGACCTCATAATTTGACCTCCCAAAAGCTCACTGCTTTCTAGATCCAACTCAAAATCCCTCCCCCTTAAACAAGACCCTTATCTTTTTTTCTGCCCCTTCTAAAAAGGAGCTGGTTGGGTTACAGTTAACACTATATGTATCCAAAGGATTTCCTATCTCTTCTCTATGGGTTGGTACTTTAATACTATAGAATACGCTCCCACTGTCCTAAACCATTTTGCTTTCCCCCTCCAAATGATCATACAAAACAGTAGCGGGGAGCTGTGCAGACTAGTATACCTGCTGGAAGAAGAAATTCACCAACAAAGGAACCACCAAAAGATAACAAGGAAAGAAGATAAAGGAGGGAGTGAAAGCCACATTAACCTCCACCCAGGACCAATCTGGAAATACAACTAAATGGTAAAGAAATTACCCAGAACAAACAACTGAACAAGAACAAGAGAGAAGCATGAAAACCCCGTACACACAGAAGACCCAGCTTCAACATAACCTGTCAGCACCTGAAAAACAGAATATAAGACATGGTGGATGGAGTGACCCTGAGTTAACCTGCAGGAGGGAAGGACCCACCAAAGAAAGACCCAGCAACAATCAAAACCCAAATACATACAGAGAGGCAACATAAATGAAAACCCAATGAGATCAAGGAGAATGCACCACTGAATCTCACAGGTATTCTACCACAGAAGTCCACGCCACAAAACCAGGGACTCAGAACAGACTACTTTAAGAAGCAGAGGCTAACAAGAAGAGTCTCACAAACAATGGAAAGACAAAGAAACAATCCCCATATGAAAGGAAAGGAGGAAGCCTCAGAAAGAATACTAAGAGAAATAGATGCAAGTCAACTATCAGATACTGAGTTCAAAGCAATGGTTATCAGGAAGCTCAATGAGCTCATGGAGAATTACTAAAAACTACAGGGAAACTACAGTGGACTCACTGCAAGCTATATCAATGTGAGAAAGAAAACAGAAAGTATCAACAAGGGCCAAGGAGGAAATGAAGAATACAATTTCTGAACTGAAGAACACAGTAGAAGGAATCAAAAGCAGGATCAATGAAGCAGAGGATTGGATGAGTGAGATGAAGGAAAAGGGAGAAGAAACACCCAGAAAGAGCAAGAAAAGGAAAAGAGGCTCAGAAAGAACAAAGATGGGTTAAGGGAAATGCAGGACAATATGAAATGTAATAATACCAGTTTACAAGGGATACAAGATAAAGAAGAAGAAGGTCAAAATAGAAAACCTGTTTGAAAAATGATGATGATTTCCCTAATTTGGTGAGAGAAAAATAACACCAATCCAGGAAACACAGGGAGACCTAATCAAGAAGAACCCAAAGAGGCCCACTTCAAGACACATCATAATTAAACTGGCAAAATTATAAAACACAGAGAGAATCTTAAAGGCAACAAGGGAAAAACAGGAAGTAATATACATGGCAGCCCCAATAAGACTAGTGGCTGACTTCTCAATGGAAATGCTCCAAGCCAAAAGGGAGTGGTGAGAAATATTCCAAGTGAGGGAAACCAGAGGCCTGCAACCAAGACTACTTAATTGAGAGCAGCAAAGCTCTCAAAATGGAAGGCCAAATAAGGAGCTTCCCAGACAAAAGAAGCATCAAAGAATATACCTCAATCAAACAAATTCTGCAAGAGATAGTAAAAGGTCTGCTTTAAGAACAGGAAGAAAAACAGTGAGAGAGAGAGGAACATAGGTATAAAAAAATGGCAATGAAAAACTGCCTATCAATAATAATCCTAATTATTATAAATGTAAATGGATTAAAGGCCCCAATCAAAAGATGTAGCATAGCTGAATGAATAAGAATTCATGACTCACACACATGCTGCCTACAAGAGACACACCTCAGAAAAAAAGACCTTCACAGACTAAAAGTGAAGGGCTAGAAACAAATTTTCCAAACAGACATTGGAAAAAAGCTGGGGTAGCAATACTCATATCAGACAAAATAGACTTCGAAAAAAGAGCCATAAAAAGAGACCCAGAAGGTCACATCATAATACTCAAGGGAAGAATCCATCAAGAAGACATAAACACGATAAATATATATGCACCCAACATAGGAGCACCGAAATACATATAAATAATCTTGGAGGACTTCAAGAAAGATATTGACAGCAACACAATTATAGTAGGGGATTTTAACACTCCACTGTCAAAAATGGACAGATCTTCTAAACAAAATATCAAAAAAGATATGGTGGCATTGAACAATGCCCTAGATGAAATGGACTTAACTAATATATGTATAGAGAGAGTCTTTCATCCCAAAGAAGCTAAATACACATTCTTTTCAAATGCACATGTAAAACTTTCAAAGATAGACCACATGATAGGACAAAAGAAGCCTCAACAAATTCAAGAAAATTGAAATCCTATCAAGCATTTTCTCCAACCACAAGGGATTGAAATTAGAAACCAACCCCAAGGAAAAAAACCAAAACACTCAAAATCATGGAGATTGAACAACATGCTATTAAACAATGAATGGGTCAAGAATGAGATTAGGGAAGAAATAAAAAGTTTCTGGAAACAAATGAAAATGAACTCACAACAACCCAAAACTTATGGGACACAGCAAAGGCAGTCCTGAGAGGGAAGTTCATAGCAATGCAAGCCTACCAAAAAAGATAGAAACATTTCTAATAAACAACCTAACTCTATGCCTAAAAGAACTGGATGAACAACAACAAAGACAACCCAGAGCAAGTAGAAGGAAGGAAATAACCAAGATCAGAGCAGATTCAAATGACATAGAGACTAAAAGCACCATTCTAAGGATCAATGCATTGAGGAGCTGGTTCTTTGAAAAGATAAACAAAATTGACAAGCCTTTAAGAATGTTCATGAAGAAAGAAAAGGATCCAAATAAACACAATCAGAAATGAAAGAGGAGAGATTACAACTGATACCACAGAAATACAAAGGATTGTAAGAAATTACTAGGAAGACCTGTGTACCAAGAAATTTGAAAACCTAGATGAAATGGAAAAATTTCTAGAAAAATATAATCTTCCAAAACTCAATGAAAAAGAAGCAGAAAGCCTACCAGAACAATAACAGCTGATGAAATTGAAGCAGTAATCAAAAAATACCCAACACACAAAATCCCTAAGTTTCACAGGAGAATTTTACAAGGCATTTCAGGATGAGCTGACCCCTATCCTACACAGACTATTCCAAAAGAATTTCAAGAAGATGGAAGACACCCAAACTCTTTTCATGAAGCCACCATCATCCTAATCACAAAATGAAATAAAGACATAACAAAGAAAGAAAACTTGAGGTCAATATCGCTGATAAACATAGACACTAATATACTCAACAAAATATTAGCAAACTGCATCAAGCAATACATAAAAAATATCATTGACCATGATCAAGTAGGATTCATCCCAGGGATGCAATGATGGTACAATATTTGCAACCCAATAAACCCAATACATCACAAAACAAAAATAAAGACAAAAATCACATTATCATATCAATAGATGTGGAAAAAGCATTTAATAAGATATAGCACCCATTTATGACAAAAAAAAAAAAACCTTAGCAAAGTGAGAATACAGGGAGCATTCCTCAACATAATAAAGGCCACATACAAGAGACCTACAGCCATCATTATACTCAATGGGCAAAACCTTACAGCTTTCTGACCAAGATCAAAAACAAGGCAAGGATGCCCACTTTCTCCACTCCTATCCAACATAGTATTGGAAGTCCTAGCCATAGCAATCAGATGAGAAAAAGAAATAAAAGGCATCCAAATTGGAAGGAGGAAGCAAAACTGCCATTGTTTGCAAATGACATGAAAGTAAATATAGAAAATTCTATAGGCTCCACCAAAAAACTACTTGACCTAAAGTGAATTTGCTAAACAGTGGGATACAAAGTGAATATTCAGAAATCAAAGGCATTTTTGTACACCAATGATGAAATATCATAAACAAAAATCTGGAAAAATATCCCATTTGATATAGCAACAAGAAAAATAAAGTACCTAGGAATAAACCTCACTAAGGAGGTAAAAGACCTGTATTCAGAAAACTACATAACACTAAAGAAAAAAAATGAAGGTAGACACAAACAAATGGAAGAAAGTACAACGCTCATAGTTGGAAGAATTAACACTGCCAAAATTTCCATACTACCCAAAGCAATTTATAGATTCAATGCAATCCCTTTAAAGTACCAAAGACATATTTCACAGAGATACAGCAAATATTCAAGAAATTTACATGGAACCATAAATAACCTGAAATAGCTCTAGCAATTTTGAGAAAGAAGAACAAAGTAGGATGGATCACAATACCTGATATCAAACTGTATTACCAGGACACTCTAATCAAAACAGCCTGGTACTGGCATAACAGAATAGACATATATCAATGGAACAGAGAGCCAGAAATAAACCCTAATCTCTGTGGTCAATCAATATTTGACAAAAGAGGCAGAGGCATAAAATGGAGTGAAAATAACCTCTTCAACAAATGATGTTGGGAGATTTGGACAGCTACATGCAAAAAAAAAAAAAATGAAACCCAATCACAACTTACACCATGCACAAAAATAAATTCAAGGTGGATAAAAGACTTAAATATAAGTCATGACACCATAAAAGTCCTAAAGAAAAACATCAGCAGGAAAATCTCAGACATTCCATGCACCAAAATGTTCACTGATATGTCCCCTAGAGCAAGGGTCATAAAGGAAAGAATAAACTAATGGGATGTCATCAAATTAAAAATCTTATGCATGGCTAAAGAAAACAGCATTAAAATGAAAAGAAAACCAGTAATTTTGGAAAACATATTTGCCAATGATACATTGGACAATGGTTTGAACTCAAAAATATGTAAAGGACTCAAACAATTCCACTACAGGAAGGCAAATAACCCAGTTAACAAATGGGCAAAAGTCCTGAAGAGACACTTCTCCAAGGAAGACATACTGAGGGCCCAGAGAAACATGAAAAGATGCTCAGCATCACTATCTATCAGAGAGATGGAAATTAAAACCACAATGAGATACCACTCCACACCAGTGGGAATGGCCATCATAAACAAATCAACAAAAAACAAGTGTTGGAGAGGATGTGGAGAAAACGGAACCTTAGTGGTAGAAATGCAGACTGGTGCAGCCACTGTGGAAAACAGTATGGAATTTCCCCCAGAAAACTAAAAATGGAACTGCATTTTGACCCAGCAATTCCACTGCTAAGATTATATCCTAAGAACCCTGAATCACCAATCCAAAAGTACCTATTCACCCCAATGTTTGTAGTAGCAGAATTTATAATAGCCAAGTGCTTGAAACAACCTAAGTGCCCCTCAGTGAATGATGGGATCAAAATGCATCAAAATCTATGGTACATTTACAGAAAGGAATACTACCCAGTAGAGAGAAAGAATGAGCTCCTACCATTTGCAACAGCATAGATAGAACTGTAGAGCATTATGCTAAGTGACATAATCCAGGTGGTGAGGGACAAATTCCATATAATCTCACATTTAATTGGAACCTAATCAACAACAACAAAAAAAGCAAGCAAAATATACACAGAAACATTGAAATTAAGAACAATCTGACATTAACCAGAAGGAAGGTTGGAGGGGATAATAGGAGGAAGAATTTTCAGGAACAACTATAAAGGACACATGGACAAAACCAAGGAGGATGGTCATAAAAGGAAGTGAGGGAGGTGGGTTTGGCTGAGGTGGGTGGAAGTCATGAGGGGAAAGTGCAGACAACTGTAATTGAAGAATAATAATATAATTAAGGTAAAAAATTGTAAATTTACTTAAAACATTATGAGTTTTTTTATGAATCCATGTTCAATGTCACATAAAATAAATGTACCTGTGCTCTTGCAAAACAAACAAACAAAAAAGCAAGTAACTCTGAATGTAGAAGCATGTGGGGGTTAAGCAGGAAAGGGGAGGGGGAGAATGGGGGAAAAGGTACAGAGAATAAGAAGCATAAATGGTAGGTACAAAATAGACAGGGCGAGGTTAAGAATAATATGGGAAATGGAGAAGCCTAAGAACTTGTATGTATGACCTATGGATATGAACTAAGGTGGGGGAATGATAGTGGAAAAGGGGTACAGAGTGGAGGGGGATAAAGGGGAGAAAAAATGGATAAACTGTAATAGCATAATTAATAAAATATATTAAATTTTTGAAACAATATATTGATTGACTGGAATAACAATCTCTGAAAATTAAATTATTAAAGAATATATATTGGGAGTAAAGGGGAGAAAACTGTACTTGAACAAGGATGAAAATAAAAAAAAGGAAAAAAAAGAATATATATGCACATGGAAAAATTTTCATTATATAATGAGGGTTAAGAAAATAAATGCTACCAAAAAAAAGTCCAGTTAGATATCATTTTGTGTGTATAAATATGTACATATTTTATACACAATAACTACATGTACACATATTTATATAATATCTATACATGTACACACACATATAGGTTTATACACGCTATATATATTATATATATAACATACAGCATGACATTATAGGACATGTTTTATTTATAATCTGTGTGCATATATATGATTTAATTTTCTGGCTTCAACTTAAGCTACATTTGTCATAAATAAAACCCAGCAAAACTATCAAGTGTAAGCTTTGCGCAGTGGCAGTATCATAGCCAATGAGGTTTATCCGAGGTGTGATTATTGCTCATTGAACGCAGTTAAGTGTCATTTTTCAGAAATAAAGACCAGCAGAAAAATAAGTGTAAGATAATGTTTCAAGCATACAAAGGAGAGAGGGAAGGAAGGGGGGAGAGAGAGAAAGAGAGAGAGAGAAAGAAAGAGATTGAGAGAGAACACCGAGGCATTGCCTTTTAAATTGGACCTCAAGAAGTGCAAGGACTTTCACTGGTTGTGAAGTAACTGACATCTTGCATTCAGAGCAGATGTGGAACACTAAGAAGTTGGAGAAACTTTGGAAGAAAAGGAGAGATGGTATGGTGCCGTAATCTGGAGAAGGCTGATTGATGGTGGTGGAGGTCAGGGTGCAGTCTGGGAAAAGAAAGTCGATCAGGCAAAAGGAATGGAAAAACACCACTCCACTGACTTCCTCATTCAATTCTCAACTCAGAAACTCTGTCCACCACCTTTGGTTTTTCTAACTTTTCCTAAAGTGCCTCCCAACTTCAGTAAATGGCGCCAACATCCACAAGATGTTGAAGCCAGAACCTGGGGCCTTGATCCTCCTGTTCCTTTGTTTACCCACTCCAACATCCAGTCAATTATAATTAATTATACATCCATACTACAACTTGAATTCATCCACATCTCTCCATTATCATTGCTCTACCCTTGTTCATCTCAACTGTCAAAAGAGCCCCAACTGTCTGTCTCTCTCTCACACAGCTATATAGCTGCCTGAACAAATTTTGTAAACACAAATCAACCAGGTGGCTGCCCAGCATAAACCCATAGGAATGGCTTCCCATGCTCCTTAACAGTTTACAAGGCTCTGTGATCTGGTCTTGTCTCTTACAACTTGGCCTCTCCCACTCAATCCATGTTCAACCATATTCAACTTCTTCAGTCCCCATAATGCACAGTGCTCTCACTTGGAAACAATCTTCCTTCCATTTTCATCTAGCCAACTCCTTCTCATCCTTCAAATCCCAGCTTAAGTGCTCCAGAAAGCCTTTCCTCACCCTCTAGATTAGGAGCTATGCTTGTGTCACCTATTTAGTGCCCTCCATTTTCCTCTTTGTAACACATGTCATATAGGACTTGCTTAATTTTTGTCTGCCTGTTTAATCTGATAACTCTCTTGAATCTCTCTTGTTGAGTGCAGCAACCTGGCAGCTAGCAAATGGCTGACATATAGCAGGTATCTATAAATAAATATGCATTTAATTAAAATAAACTCACTGGAACCCTTTGTTTACATTTTTTTCTTTCTTTACCCCTCTTACGTTATAGTTGCCAATACTACCTAGCACCTCTGGTAATAAACAGAAGAAAAGAACCAGCTAACTTCTGAATTAGAATTTCTGTGTGGGAGGAGTGTGTACATATATGTATCTGACTGCCAGAAATGTAATGAAGGTAAGATAGGTTGAAGGTCTCGTATACAGCTTGTAAAGTCAGTAACTTCATCTAAGAATCATGGGGTTGTACAAGGATTGAACATTAATAATGGTTGTGGAATTTAAATGGCATAGATAGAAATATACAATAACATCATTTGTTTGAATCAAGGTTGATATTTTAAAACCAAGTAGAACAGTGATCTCTTTTTAAAGGGGCAATCATTTAAATTTATGGACAATAATTTTTAAGGCACAGAAAGATATCCCTGGTCAGGACACAATCTAAGTTGCAGGTTCAATCCCTGATCAGGACATATACAGGAGGCAACTGGTTGATGTTTTTCTCTCACATTGATGTTTCTCTCTCTCTCCTCCTCCTCTCTCCCTCTTTCCCCTTGCCATCCTCTCTCTCTAAAATCAATAAACATATCCTTGGGTGAAGATTAAAACAAAAACAACTCAGGTTGAACTTACCCTCTGCTGCAGATTATTTCTAGGGCTTCTAAGTTCCCATGGTAGGCTGCTAGGAGTGTGGGAGTCATTCCATCTTCATCAGAAAGGTTCAGATCTCTTTTGGTAGCCTCTTTCAGAAGTTCCAGGTAGCTATCACTAGCAGCTTGGTGGTAGCGAGTGGACATTTTTTCTACTCACCAATACTTGGCCAGATATCACTCTCAAGACAGAGCAGGATGTTTATGGAGCAGCCTTCCTACGAAGCTGGTTAATCAGTGACAAGGTAGAATGTCACCCAGGGCAAAGCTCATTCCAGCCTCCCTGCTTGGAAGGCAGCCACAATAGTTTATGGCACTGAACTTGGACCTTTTCTTTCCAGAATGGCCATGATTTTGAATATTGAGGACTACTATGCTCATCAAGGGCCAAGATGGAAGCATAGGTAGATATACTTTGCCTCCTTGCACAACCAAAAGAATGACAAAAACGAATTTAAAAACAAAAATTAACCAGAAATTTCAGAAGATCTAACTGTATGGAAGCTTAACACCCAAGGAATTAAAGAAGAAACATTCCTCCAGACCACTAGAAGGAGCAGAGTCTGGCAGCCAGGGAAGAGAGGACAAAAGGCAAGGGAGCATGGAGGACTGGGGCAAGCAAGGCAGTGGCTGGTGGACAGGGCAAGATGGCTGATAGTAGAGCGAGCAGTCCCATATTTGTATGTGGAGAAACTGGGAGGAACAATGGGGGAGTTACACAGACCACACCACCCAGGGTTCCAACAAAGGGAAATAAAGCCTCAAAACCTCTGACTGTAAAAACCTGTGGGGTTTGTGGCAGTGGGAGAAACTCCCAGCCTCACAGAAGAGTTTGTTGGAGAGATCCACGGGGTCCTAGAATGTACACCTAGAATCAGCACCAGAAGGGCCCAATTTGCTTGTGGGTAGCAGAGGATGTGACTGAAGGCCTGCCAAGAGCTGAGCAAGAGGCATTGTTCCCTCTTGCACCCCTCCCCAACATACAGCACCACAATGCAGCCATCTGGGTTGCCCCACCCTGGCAAATACCTAAAGCTCTTCCCTTTACTACATAACAGGCACACCGAGACAAGAAAATATGGCCCAAATGAAAGAACAGATCAAAGCTCCAGAAAAAACACAACTAAGCAATGAAGAGATAGCCAACTTATCAGAGTTCAAAACACTGGTAATCAGGATGCTCACAGGAATGTTTGAGTATAGTCACAAAACAGAGCAAGAAATGAAGGCTATGAAAAGTGAAATAAAGGAAAATGTACAGGGAACCAACAGTGAAGGGAAGGAAACTGAGACTAAAATCAATGGCTTAGAGCAGAAGGAATAAATAAACTTTCAACAAAAACAGAATGAAGAAACAAGAATTAAAAAAAAATGGGGAGAGGATTAGGAACCTCCAGTACAACTTTAAAAGTTCCAACATCTGAATCATAGGGGTGCCAGAAGGAGAAGAGGAAGAACAAAAAATTGAAAACTTATTTGAAAAAATAATGCAGGAGAACTTCCCCAATCTGGCAAAGGAAATAGACTTCCAGGAAGTCCACAAAGCTCAGAGAGTCCCAAAGAAGTTAAACCCAAGGAAGCACACACCAAGGCATATCATAATTACATTAGCAAAGATTAAAGATAAGGATAGAATCTTAAAAGCAGGAAGAAAAAAGGAGACAGTTACCTATAAAGAAATTCCCATAAGACAATCAGCTGATTGCTCAAAAGAAACTTTGCAGGCAAGAAGGGGCTGGAAAGACATATTTCAAGTCATGAAAGGCAAGGACCTACATCCCAGATTGCTCTATCCAGCAAAGCTATCATTTCAAA
This sequence comes from Tonatia bakeri, assembly GCA_004024845.1. NCBI lineage: Eukaryota > Metazoa > Chordata > Mammalia > Chiroptera > Phyllostomidae > Tonatia > Tonatia bakeri. Next base: position 59,570 of record PVIA01008685.1, read on the forward strand.
AGGAAGGGCAGATAAAGTGCTTCCCAGATAAGGTCAAGTTAAAGGAGTTCATCATCACCAAGCCCTTATTATATGAAATGTTAAAGGGACTTATCTAAGAAAAAGAAGATGATCACAAATACGAACAGTTAAATGACAACAAACTCACAACGATCAACAACCGAACCTAAAAAAACAAAAATGAACTAAGCAGATGACTAGAACAGGAACAGATTCACAGAAATAAAGATCACATGGAGGTTTATCAGCAGGAAAGGGGAGGGGGAGAATGGAGGAAAAGGTACAGAGAATAAGAAGCATAAATGGTAGGTACAAAATAGGGTGAGGTTAAGAATAGTATGGGAAATGGAGAAGCCTAAGAACTTGTATGTATGACCCATGGATATGAACCAAGGTGGGGGAATGATAGTGGGAGAGAGGTACAGGGTGGAGGAGATAAAAGGGAAAAAATTAGGACAACTGTAGTAGCACAATCAATAAAATGTATTTAAAAATAAAAATAAATAAATTAAATTTTTATTTATTATTTTTAAGAAGAGAGGAAAGGGGAAAGAAAGAGAGGGAGAGAAATATCAATATGTGGTTGCCTCTCACATGCCCCCAACTGGGGACCTCACCTGCAACCCAGGCATGTGTCCCGACTGGGAATGGAACTGATGACCCCATGGTTCCCAGGCTGACATTCAATCCACTGGGCACACAGCCAGGGTATATGTTTGTTGAAGTGCTCCAAGATTGTCCTTATATATTTGGGGACTGCTATGCTGGGTGCATATATGTTTACAATGTTTATGTCTTCTTTTTTGAAATATATTTTATTTACTTAGAGGGGAAGAGAGGGAGAAAGAGAGAGAAACATTAATGTATGGTTGCCTCTCATACAGCCCCTACTGGGGGTCCTGGCCTGAAACCCAGGCATGTGCCATGATCTGGGAATTGAACCTGTGATCTTTTGGTGTGCAGGCCAGCACTCAATTCACTGAGCCACATCAGCCTGGGCTGTTTATTTCTTCTTGATGGATTCTTTCCTTGAGTATTACAAAGTGACCTTCAGTGTCTCTTTTTATGGTCTTTGTTTTGAAATCTATTTTGTCTGATAGAATTATTGCTACCCCAGATTTATTTTCCTGTCCATTTGCTTGCAAGATTTTTTTTCAATCCATTCACTTTCAGTCTGTGTATGTCTTTTGTTCTATGTGCAGGTCATGTTTCCTTATCTGTCAGCTACCCTATGTCTATTGATTGGAGCATTTAATCCATTCACATTTAAGGTTATTATTGATACATACTTATTCATTACCATTTTTCCCCTTTTGTACCTGTGTTCCTCTCCCCCCCCATTTTTTTTTCCTTCATCTTCCTACAGCAGTCCCTTTAGCATGTCTGGTAATACTGGTTTGGTGAAGGTGTATTCTTTTAGCCTTCTTTTGTCTGGGAAACTCCTTATTTCATGTTCCTTTTTAATCGAGAGCCTTGATAGGTAGAGTAGTCTTGGTTGCAGGCTTTTGATTTTCATTACTTGGAATATTTCTTACCATTATCTCCTGGCTTGTAGTGTTTTGTTGAGAAATCAGGTGTTAGCCTTATTGGAGCTCCTTTGTATGTTGCTTCTTATTTCTCCCTTGCTGCTTTTAAGATTCTCTCTTCATCTTTAAAATTTGGCATTTTAATTGTGATGTTTCTTGGAATAGGACTCTTTGGGTTCCTCTCAACTGGAACCCTCTGTGCTTCCTGAACTTGTGTGGGTTTTCCCATCTCCATGTTAGGGAAGTTTTCTGTCATTCTTTTTTCAAGCAGGGTTTTTATCCCTTGCTCCTTTTCTTCTTCTGGTATTCCTATGATTGAATGTTCTTGCATTTCATGTTTTTTGGAGTTCCCTAAGCTATCTTCATATTTTTTGAGTCTTTTTTGTGTGTGTGCCACTGCTCCACTTGGGTATTTCTTTCTACCTTGTATTCCAGCTGACTAATTCAGTCTTCTGCTTTATCCAGCCTGCTTGTAATTCCTTCTAGCATGTTTTTTATTTCAGAAATTCTATTCTTCATTTCTTCCTGGTTCTTGTTTATAGTTTCAATTTCTTTTTTCATACTGTTATATTTCCTCCTCAGTTTCTTGTAGTTTTCTGTGAGTTTCCTGAGCATCCTTATAACCACTCTTTTAATTGTATAGTTGATAGCTTGCCTCCATTTCATTTAGCTCTTTTAGTGAGGAGTCTTCCATTCCTTTAGACTGGGTGTTTTTTCTCTGTCTCCCCATTTCAAGTGAGGTTTTTATTTGTTTCTGCAATTTCTGTGATCTTCTGCTTTGCTAGCTGCATTTGTATGGTGAACTTCTAAGTAGGAGTTCTGTGGACTCAGTGGTGTGGTCTCTTTTATCTCCTTGCCTGGATGCTCTAGGGTTGCCTTCCTTGCATTTGAGTGTACTCTCTTGTTATTCTTGGATTTTAACTGTTCATGGCTCCTTTGTTGGTGAGTTCTCTCTTCCAGTGGGGTTTCTGGCATGCACAACTCCCACCTTATCTTGTATGTGATCAGGGACTGGGCAAAGGCAAAATAGATTAAGATAGCAGGAGAATATTTTATGAGATTTAGAGTACCAACAAGTAGAAAACAGATAGGAGACCCTCTGGAGAGGTAAAGCAATAACCATGATATTTCACTCAACTAACCACTTTTTATAAAAAGTGAAAAAGAAATAAGACTCTTATTAGAGGGGAAAAAGAATGTGAGCTGACTTCAGAAAGCAGAGCACTTATGCTAGCTTGGATGGTGAGATATAGTGAGACTAAGGGGTAGAAACTTGGCATAGTGTGCAAGAGAGGAAAGTGAACCACATGGTAATAAATCTCAGGAAGATAGTGAAATTGACCAAGACTAGCAAAAGTTGTTATGTGGGAACTGGAATGACAATAAAATGACAAGATATATATGATCTGAATATAGAAAGAATAAAAAGTAAAAGACCAAGAGTAGTGTGTTACTAGAATACAAATGAAGTGAAGGAAGAGAAATTAAAATGCAATATGAAAGGCACTAGAAAGAAAACCAGTGGAACAATGAGTCAAGCAAACAAAACAAAGAAAACTAAATGGAAGGGAGATTAAAAAATAATAATAACAAAAAATAAAATAAAATGCAAGTTCTGTAGGATAGCAGAGTGAATTTTGTCTCAGTTGTTGCCTTTAACCTTCTTATCTCTCTCTGGATCTGTCTTTGGTCCTTTCACAGCTCCAGGTCTTATTGTCTTACATTTGGAAGGAAAAAAAAAAAAAAAAGCTCCTTGCTGACATTAATTCCACCAAGAGGGTTGTGTTGGTGTTCCTGGATGCTGAAGGTAGAATGAGGCTGGTCTTTGTTTTTTGTTTTTCTTCCTTTTCTGTGGTTCTGCTTTTGGGGCTCAGTCTGGGCTACAATATGCATAGGTGTTCAGGCTTCAGCCCAAGCCCTCAGAGTGCTGCACTGCCCCCACTGCCCATATGTACCAGGCCTGTGCCTTTAATCCACCTTGTTGTGCCACCCCTTGATTAGTTTGTGAGGTGTGCCTAGTGGGAGGATCTCCCTCCTCCCTCTTTGTTGGCCTGGGTGCTGCACATGCAAACTTTCTTCAGAGCAGTTTAGTGCCCCCACTAAATTAGTTGCTCTGGGGACTGTTGACCCTCTGAGCTATGATGCCCTACTTTGATCAGTCTATGAGGTGCCCCAGTTTGAAGCAAATTGAGCCCCTTCTCCCTCTTTGCTGGCCCAGCTGCAGCACGCAAGAGTTCCTTGCCCAAAGGCTTGGAGCTTTTTTTTTTTTTAATAAATTCCCCTTGGTTGTGGTAGACCATTCTTAAAAAGCACCCAGCTTTTCACACAGCCCAACTCTCTGACCAGTCCAGAGACTATCTGGGTTAGGGTCAGTCATGGCCCAACTCTTCTCCCATCCCTAGTTCTCCAATTTCTCTGGTATTGTGCCATCCAGCAACCACAGTCCCAGTCGGAGAATACTGCCTCTGTGTGTCTTCCAGCACACCTTAATCCCCCCATTGACCTCAAGGATCCAGGTCTCTCCCAATCCAGGACTGTCTTCCCTGCTCAAGCTGCAAAGTTTCAACAGCTGATCCAGCTCTCCTCCAAAACCCCTGAGGCAACCATGGTCCCCAGTGCAGGTCCTAGGGACCTTCCTGTTGGGCTACACAATCTCTTTACTGTCTGTTTTTAAATGTTCTCTTCAATCTTTGGCTTTCAAACTTCACATAAGCCGGGATTCTGTTGGCTGTTCAGTCTGTTCTTCACATTGGCTAGGTGTCCCAGTTGGGTGCACAAGCAAGTGGTTGTAGTTCCCACCTACCCTGTTGCCATCTTTCCCAGATCTATTTCTTTTAATATTTTTTAAATTTTTTTTTAGAAAGAGGGGAAAGGAGAAAGAAGGAGAAGGAGAGAAAATCAATGTAAGAGAGAAACATTGATCAATTGCCTCTCATGTACCCCAATCACGGACCAAAACCTTAACCCAGGAATGTGCCCTGACCAGGAATTGAACCAACAAACTTTCATTTTGTAGGACAATGCCCAACCAACTGGGCCACACTGGTCAGGGCATACAGCAGATCCATTTTCAATTTTTGAGAAAACTCCATACTGTTTTTCATAGTGGTTGCACCAATCTGCATCCCTACCAACATTGCATAACATTTCCCTTTTCTCTACATCCTTGTCAACACATCATTTGTGGTTTTATTAGTGACAGCCATTCTGACAGATGTAAGGTGCTTTTAATTTGCCTTTTGGTTTTAATCTCACTGGATTTTTAATTTGCATTTCCCTGATAATTAGTGACACTGAGCAGTATTTCATATGTCTATTGGCCATCTGTATGTCTTCTTTGGAGAAGTGCCAGTTCAGGTCCTCTGCTTATTTTTTTTAATTGAATTGCTTGTGGGGTTTTTTGTGTTGAATTGTAAGAGTCCTTTATAAATTTTGGATATTAACCATTTATCAGATGTGTTATTGGAAAACATGCTCTCCCATTTAACAGGCTGTCTCTAAGTTTTGTTGATGGTTTCCCTTGCTGTTCAAAAACTTTAGTTTGCTGTAGTCCTATTTGTTTCTTTTATCATTTGTTTCCCTTGCCCAATAAAATATATCAGGAAAACTTGCTATGAGAAATGTTCAAGATATTACTGCCTATGTATTCTAGCATTTTTATGGTTTCAAGTATTACATTTAAGTCTTTAATTCATTTTTAGTTTACTCTTAAATATGGTGTAAAGAGGTGGTCGAGTTGTTGTTTTTTTTTTTTTCCTCTATCTGTCCAGTTTCCCCAGCACCATTTATTGAATAGATCATCTTTACCTCTTTCTATGTTCTCGCTTTCTTTATCAAATATTAATTGACCATATAAGCATGGATTTCTGTCTGAGTTCTATATTCTGTTCCATTGATCTATATGTCTGTTTTTATACTAGTATCATGCTGTTTTGATTATTATGTCCTTGTAGAATAGTTTAATATCAGGTAGCATGATATCTCTAACTTTGTTCTTCTTTCTCAATAAGGTCGAGGCTTTTGTTCAGGGTTTTGTTGTGGGAGAGGTCCATATAAATTTTGGGATTATTTGTTCTAGTTCTGTAAAATATGCCCTTGGTATCTTGACAGGAATTGCATTGACATTGAAATTGCTTTGGGTAGTATGAACAGTTTAATGATGTTAATTCTTCCTATCCATAAATGTGTTATATGCTTCTACTTATTTGTATCTTCTATGATTTCTTTTTTCAGTGCCATATAATTTTCTAAGTACAGGCCTTTTACATCCTTTGTTAAATTTATTCTTAGGTATTTGTTTCAATTTTATTTATTTATTTTTAGAGAGAGGGGGAGGGATGGAGAAAGAGAGGGAGAGAAACATCAGTATGTGGTTGCCTCTCACACACCCACTCCTGGGGACCTGGCCTACAACCCAGTCATGTGTCCTGACTGGGAATCAAACCAGCAAGTCTTTGGTTCACAGGCCCATGATCAATCCACTGGGCTACACCAGCCAGGGAAGTTTCTAGGTATTTTTTAAATGGAATTGAAGATGAGATTGTTTCCTAAAATTCCCTTTCTGATAGTTCAATATTGGTATATAAAAATGAAACCAATTTTTGAATATTAATTTTGTATTCTGCTATTCTACTGAATTCATTTATTTGTTATAGTAGTTTTTGCTGGAGTCTTTAAAATTCTCTACATAGCATCATAATATCTGCAAATAATGACAGTTTTACAACAACAATGAAATATCAGAAACAAATTAGGGAAAAAATCCCATATACTATACTAACAAGAAAAATAAAGTATCTAAGAGTAAGATTAACCAAGGAAGTGAAAAACCTGTACTTGGAAAACTACAGAACACTGAAGAAAGAAATTAAGGAAGATACAAATAAATGGAAGCATACACTGTGCTCATGGAAATAACATCATTAAAATGTCCATACTACCCAAAGCAATCTATAGATTCAACTCAATCCCTATTAAAATACCAATGGCATATTTCACTGATCTAGAACAAATACTCCAAAAATGTATATGGAACCAAAAATAACCCTGAATAGCCTCAGCAATCTTGAGAAAGAAGAACAAGGTAGGAAGGATCACAATACCAGATATAAAACTAAATTACAAGACCACTGTAATCAAAACAGTCTGATACTGGCATGAAAACAGACACATAGATCAATGGAACAGAGTAGAGAGCCCCCAAATAAATCCATGTCTCTATAGCCAATTAATATTTGGCAAAGTGGAGATGGCAGCTATGTAGGTGGGAACTGAGCCCACTTGCTCATGCACGCAACTGTGACACTTAGTAGATCTTCCCAAAAAGCCAAGTGAACAGCCAACAGAATCTCAGCCAATATAAAGTTTGGAAGCCGAAGTGTGCAGAGAATGCTTCCAAATGGGTGGTAAGGAGATTTTATAGACAGATGGGAAGGCCCCCAGGCCTGGCACCAGAGACTGTGGTTGCCTCAGGTACTCTGGAGGAGAGCTGGGTCAGTGATAATAGCCTAGCAGCTCCCTCCCCTTCCAGGGTGGGAAAGTCCCAGACCTGAGCCCTGAGAGATCTGTATGTATATAATAGTTGGAACTGGGGGAATGCCCAGGCTGGTTCAGTAGTTGCCAGCCTGGACAGTGCCAGAGAATTTTTGGGATCCTGGTGATATCTGCAGCTGGGAGAGGAGGCAGATTATGACTGGTCACAGCCTCTGAACTTGACAGAGGGGTGGACTGCATAGAAAGCAAGATGGTGGCTCATAGTGGCAGCAGTGCACAGACTTTTTTCAAAAGGGGAACTGAGGTGCTCAGTGCAGGGACCTCGTACAAACAGCAGCCTGGTCAACAAAGAGGGAGGAGCGGGGGCATGATTTGCTCCCACTCAGTGCCCCTCACAGACTGATCAAAGCAGTCAAACTGAGGTGCCTTATCCATGCCAGCAGGATGCAAATATTCAGAGTGGAGGGTGGGGGCTGCATAGTGCTCTGAGGGCATGGGCTGGAAACTGGGTCCCTGTGACTGCAGCTCAGGCTGAGCCCCCAACCTTGTGGAACCACAGAAAAGGGAAAAAATTGAGCTATGTCCTCCTCTGCCAGCAGAAACCAAGAAGATCTGCAAAATTGGCTAGGCAGGCTTCTTTTTATTTTTCTCTAAAGAATAAGACAGGAAGGCCTGGAGCTGAGAGAAATCCACAGACAGATCCAGAAAGAAGTCAGAGGGTGAACATGAACAGCTGAGACAAATTTCACTTTGCTTTTCAGCAGAACTTGAATGTTTTTCAAATTTCTCTTTCTTCTTTTATTTACTTATTTGTTTTTATTGTTCATTTTGATTTTTTATTCTCCCTGTCATATTGCATATTAATTTTTTTGCATGAACTATTAATTAACAGACAAGGCCCAGAGATTTATGTCTTCTTGGACACACCTACACTGTAACTCTGGAGGCCTGTGGTCTTGGTGTGCTGGCCTTGAACATGAAGATCCCAGAAGTGGCACAGTCTTCTGGGGGCCCGAATTTTCTTCAGCTGCTCCAGGTCTTCACAGAGCTTGTTGTCCAGACCATTGGCCAGGACATGGCTCTATTTTCCTTCCTTCACATCCTCTGTCTGTTCAAGAACAGTCTGGAATCTTGTACTGGTGTGGGTTCTGCATAATGGTATTCACCCATTCCACCTCAACTTCTGTGAGTTCTCCTGCCATCTTGGTGAGGTCAATGTCTGCTTTCCTCAACACCACATGAGCATATCTTCGCCCCACACCCTTAATTGCAGTGGTGGCAAAGGATATTTTCCATCACCCATCGATATTGGTGTTGAGTACTCACAAAATGTGCTGGAACTTCTCAGGAATCACTAGAGACATGGCTGCAGCAGCATGAAGGCCTCCTATAGAAGTGCATGTTAATTTTTTTTCTTTCGCTTCACTCATATTCTGAATAACTAATTTCTCTTTTGGTCTTTTATTTTTTATTATTTTTATTCAGATTATATATTTCTTATCATGCTATTGTTGTTTCAAAACCCACAGAGCACCCTTCCTTGGTCTTAATCCATTTCACTATATTCCTGAGCTTTATTACTGTTGTGGCTAACTTTATTTTCTCTCACACTACACCAAGTTTCTATCCCTTACTCTCAATATTTCTCTTTCCATCTAACCTCACAAAAGTGTTCTTCTTTCATAAGTAAACTCACATTCTTTTTCCCCTCTAATAAGAGTCCTATTTCTTTTCCACCTGTTATAAACAGTGGCTAGTTAAGTGAAATATCATGGTTACTGATGTACCTCTCCAGAGAATCTCCTATCTGTTTTCTGCTTGTTGGTACTTTAAACCTCATAAAATACTCTCCCACTGTCTTAATCCATTTTGCCTTCCCATGCCCCTGATCAGTTAAGTGAGGAACTTTATCTCATTGCTTTCTCTCTCCTTTTTTTTTCTCCTTCTCCCAACCTGGGCTTTACTACTTAGACTTATTAGGTTGCTTACTCATCCTTTCAAAATCATTTTTCTTTACTGCAGACATGTCATATTCACTATTCACTTTTCTACAATATTCTTACTCCTGGTACACTTTATTAAACTTTTCTACAATATTCTTATTCCTGGTACACCTTTATTAAACGTCAATCAGCTGTCATTGTATCAACCTTCCTGTAGTTTTCCTGCAATTTTGATTCCATTCATCTGGTACCTTTTCAATTTTACTTGAAACCTCATAGTGTATACTCTACCCTTTTCTTTGTTTCCCCTCCTCCTCCTCCTTCTTCTTCTCTTCTTCCTTCTTCTTCTTTCCTTCCTTCTTCTTCTTCTCCTCCCCCTCCTCTTCCTCCCACTCCTCCTCCTCCTTCTTCTTCTCCTCCCCCTCCTCTTCCTCCCACTCCTCCTCCTCCTTCTTCTTCTTCCTCTTCTTCTTCTTCCCCTTCTTCTTCTTCTTCTTCTTCTTCCTCTTCTTCTTCTCCTTCTTCTCCTTCTTCTCCTTCTCCTCCTCCTTCTCCATCTTCTTCTTCTTCCTCTTCCTCTTCCTTCTTCTTCTTTCCTTCCT